>CAEFZY010045451.1:0-35315 GCA_903066815.1 Brachyrhaphis roseni
ATTATTATTATTATTATTATTATTATTATTATTATTATTATTATTATTATTATTATTATTATTATTATTATTATTATATGCCAGTTTGTTTTTGGTTCAGTTTAGCTAATTATAAATAATTTAATTCATGAAATCCAAATTGAGAATTTGAATTCATTTTTTTCTCATATTACTTGGTTTTGTTGCCTGTTTCAGGCTGAAAGTCGTAACCATTAATAAAGTAACAATGATATGATATAAATATCCAAATATGACAGATTTGCTTGACTCTATCTTATCCTATTATATTATATTATATTATATTATACCAATATTTGTCATAATTGAATGCATGCAGTCTGACAAATTCCATGAAATAGCCTACGCGATTCACCCTTAAAATGCCTTTTTTTTTTTTTTTTTTTTAAATGTTGGTTGACCAACATTGTGGTAGCATCGCCATCACTTCATTGCTTCATCGAAGCTATTTTTCTCTCACTTATTGGAGAAATGAATGTCCTGCGTGCGTCAGTAGAGCGGATGAGTCAGTGCTGGAGAGACGCAGCTTGATGCTGCAGCCACGGTATAGATGTCGAACCAGCCTCGGTTCCTTCATCGGAACCCTGTATTTACTATACAGCAAAGTGTAGTAGGTTAATCTCAGGCCGTGGCAATGTGTTGGGAAGCAGCGCATCCATCTCCGTCTGTCAGGATGCTGGCCTAAACGGATTACCGGTCCCCTTAGTGAGGGCTCCTGTAATTAATTACGCGTCTATAATCAGGTTATAAACTCTCAAATCCCGCGCTAAGACTGTTTCATAAACTGCCATTTCACAAGAAGTGCGTTCTTGTGTGAAGGCGTTAGTAGGCTAGAGGTGGTGTTGTAATTATTCTAAGCTTCTTTTCTAAAAATGCATATCCGTGACATGTATTTCTCTCTGTGTGTGTGTGTGTGTGTGTGTGTGTTGCTCAGGAGGATACGAAAACTTCTACTCTCAATACCCTGAACTTTGCACTGAGGTGAAAACCATTGACCAGAGCGGAACTGAAACCGAGAAAAGAGTCAGCAGCCACAGCGAGAAGCTTTCTCACCGCAAACCAGATTATGATCAGGTATGGAAACACCCCTCCACTCCCACACAGCTGCAAACTGTCAGGTTTTTATATATGGCACACACAGAGAGGCTTATATTTGACATCAAAGCCACATCGTGATATTCCCTGACCTTCAGTGCTCCTCAGTTCTTTATATATATTGCAAAAAAAAAGAGAGAAGCGCAACCCTAACTGAGGCTTTCATCTGCAACCTTTCCTCTGACATGTGTACTATAAATAGAAAGCCTGAGAAAGCCTCAGATCTGAATGACCTCCTGTGTCTCTCTGACTGACACGTTGTGAGGTACTATTGCCCTTAATGGCTCCATTCCTCTATTTTCCACCACACTTTTTTTTTGTCTGTAAATGAACACAATGTGCATTTTCTCAGGGCTTTGGGTGGGTAAAAGCTGATGGATCAAGGCCGGCGGTGGATGTTTTGTCTTCTCTGAGAGGCTGTGTGTTCTTGCCCATTAACACCTGACTTATGTTTTCTGTTTTCTCTGCGCTGCAGGGTAAACCCGTAGAGATCCTGCCTTTCCTCTACCTCGGCAGTGCCTACCACGCTTCTAGACAGGACTATCTCAGCGACCTTCACATCACAGCCTTGCTCAACGTGTCGCGTCGGGACCTGCATCCGACCAGGGGCCACTATGACTACAAGTGGATCCCGGTGGAGGATAGCCCCATGGCCGACATTAGCTCACACTTTCAGGAGGCAATAGAATTCATTGGTGAGTGGCTGGATATTTTCATGACAACAGTCTTGGTAGTTAAAATACTTTAATCCCTCAAGTCTGCAAGGATGCTAAATTAGGATGTTGTACGGGTTTAAGGGCCACAATATTCAAATCTTAAAAATACCCAGGCTGAGATACCAAGAGACTTCTATACCTATACATAGGCATTGCTATTTTTGAAAAGCATCTTGAAATAAGTCTCCCTCTATCTCAAGCCTGCTGCCATTCACAACTAGAAAACTTTGAGAAACCCAGCGGTAATCAGTTTATCGTCATCACAAGCCTTCAATCCCTCACCGATATAACCCAGCCAGACTTCTGTCAGTCAGGATTTCCTCTCTAGCCTTATACCCTTCCGATCTCCTTCTTTCCTCCTCCGTCTTAACGCATAGATGGCTCTCCGATGCCGTCATCAGCTCCGCGGCCAAATCTCTGAGTTGCCGGGTGTGGTCAGTCAGTGTGATAACTAGGTGAACTGTAGCAATGGGGTCAGAATTTGTGGGCTGACTGAGACACACAGCACAACAAGCTATTATTTGTGATGACTGGGTGGAGGGTAAATACTGGGTGACTAATGCACAGTAACAGAGGGGGTTTTTGTCCATACGAGATGGAAATTACTGATGGCCCCGCGGCCAGCAGGGGAGCAAAATCTGTTACAGAGGGAAGCACGGTATGTAGGACAGGTAATGAGGCTGCTGCATAACAGCAGTAGCAAAGATAATACAAAATGGGATATTTATAGCTTGGCATAACCAAAGACAGCTCATCCACAGGCAGCTAGCCTGACCTGCATTGTCAGTACCGTGCATTGTTGGGGACGTGGTTCTGCGTAAGCCTGGTTGTTACATAAGATATCAAAAGTGTTCCTGGGAGCAGGTTTAACCTATATTCAAACGCAGCTTCCGAAATTCATCAGCCATTAGACATGCAGGGTACACAAATAATCACAGCTGTTGGTCTTAAATTAAAATCAATCAGCAAATCCCAAATGTGTCTAACTGATGTAATGGTGAGATGGGGGAGGATAATAAATATTGCTGACCCACTGAAGTATGTCCTGTTAATTCAGAGCAAACTTCGGTCATTAAAACACCCACGGATCCTGTCCAGCTCAATTCAGGTTGGTGTCGCTCTCTTAGCAAGAGGGGTTCTCTGGAACGGATAGAAGTGGCCCTCATAGTTCCTGTGATACAGAGAGATGTGTAGGTGTGCACAGTGGCTAATGAAACTGCTGTCTGCAACCGTGGGTAGATCAGACTTGCACGCAAGGCGAATGAAAGTACAGACCTGTAGGTGTTTGGAGAATTTCTAAGAATTCTTGAAGCGTTTAAGAAGGAACATTTAGAGAGACAGGTGAAAGTAGATACGTGTGGAGGTGGTAGAATGCACCTGTAAAACCTGTAGGAGCACGGCACATATAGGACACACATCTGTGAGTATGGAGGCTGAATGCAGCGCCCCCACATTAGTGCAGGAGTTGGTGTGCTTTGTGACTAACACCAGCAAAAGAAGTTTGTCTCCTTGCGCCACGAAGGCTGGTGTCTTTGTTTGACCAGAGTAGCTTTGGATATGTAGCGTGTTGAGAAGAAATGTGATGATTATGAGGCTAAACTGTGAGATTTTTTGCTGTTAGGCCCCCCCAAAAAACGGATTTCAACAAAGTTTTCTTCCTTTCTTTCCTCTTTAGATCAAGTGAAGCAATCAGGAGGGAAGGTACTGGTACACTGCGAAGCAGGCATTTCACGCTCGCCCACCATCTGCATGGCGTACATCATGAGGACCCAGAAACTGAGGCTCAATGAAGCCTTCGAGATCATCAAGCAGCGGCGCTCTGTCATTTCGCCGAACTTCAGCTTCATGGGCCAGCTGTTGCAGTTCGAGTCTGAGGTCTTGTCCAACGCCCCGGCCATGGCTGCCACGCCCGAACCGGCCACTCCGTGCGTGACGGAGTCGGCCTCGTTTTTTGCCAATGACTTCTCCGCCACTTTCAGCACCAAAAACTTTGAGCCATCCATGTTCACCCTCCCTACCTCTTGCCTGCAGTCCCCAGCACACCACCCGTTGAAACTGAGCCCAATAACTGCACTGCCTTAAGGAAAAAAAGAACTACGATTGCTTGGTAGTATTACTTGAAATTTTAAGAATCAATGCTTTCTGCGTGCCTGATGTTGAAACCAGCAGAGCGGGTAGACGCAGCGGAAATCAGCAAGAGACACAGCGAAGCGTTAAAAATAACAAAGAACTGTGTTCAATTGAAAGGTTTTCCCGTCTTTTGAGCTGCGATGATGAA
Organism: Brachyrhaphis roseni; assembly: GCA_903066815.1. NCBI lineage: Eukaryota > Metazoa > Chordata > Actinopteri > Cyprinodontiformes > Poeciliidae > Brachyrhaphis > Brachyrhaphis roseni. The sequence continues at coordinate 4,108 of CAEFZY010045451.1, forward strand.
ACAACACAGCACAGTGATTAACTGCAATATACATGCCTTAGGTCAATATTGTGATTCACTTGCCTATTCACAATTACGGTTAGGCATTTAAACCTAATTTATTTAAAATAATGGTCTGTTTTTTTCAATAATGTAGGAAATGAAATGTGTTTAATAAATGTTTTCACCACTGAAACGTTGTCATGTTGTAATTTTTATGTATTTGAAGCGAGAAGTAAAACCTGATGATCAATTATGTCCACATGAAGTGCTAAAAGGAGAAGCAACAGTGACACCTGCAGTGACTTTGAGCCCAGATAAGAAGTCTCATTTTTCTGAATAAAAAAAAAGTCACACTACATGTCTTCCCAAATTGTGGTAGTTACACAAGCCACATATTATTTATAAATTAAGATGAGAATAAATCACCGGTGAAAAGCTGAAAAATGTATTGTTATTATCCACAATTATCCTGATATTGCTTCATGATCAAAGCCCTGCAGCATGGACTAATGAGAGTGCCACCAAAAGGAAGCTTCTGAGAAAGAAAATTGAAATAAGACAGAATTAAAATGTGACTTTACTTTGTTTTGACATATGAATTAAAAATGCTACATTTTATTATCTGCAATTATAAAACAAAGAAAAAAATATTTTCAGAAATCCCTACTTTATTGTTTCATATTTAGGAATGACTAAAAGAGTCTCAAAATTTTTTTTTTTTTTTTCTTGCAATACTCAATTTTTATTGTTAGAAGTTTCCCCATCAAGAAATGACCTGGCACACAAATTGAGCACTTTCTAATTGCATGCCAGGAAATCTGTGTGATTTGTTTTATGTTGGAGTTATGGATTAGTCTGCAATTATCAATAAAAGCTATGGATAATATATTTGTTTCCAATTAATACGTTTGAACACGAAGCAGAACCATGTTTGGAAATAGAAATACTATGTGTTCATCAAAAATGTTAGTTTATTTATTACCTCGACAACTAGGCTAATTGTTTCTTGTACAAATCATTTCTATGTAACTCTACTTTCAGCAATTCATAAGTAAAAAAAAAATAATTAAAATGGATGGACATGCAAAAAACGCTTTGCTTCAGTTACCACCAAGTTTTAAGGCAGCCATTTTGGATTTTTAGGTCCACCTGACATTTTGATTTATGGGACATCTTTTTGTTATTTCTTGAATATTGGAAATTTCCGCTTCAAAACAAAAACTAAATGCATAGATAAAAAGGAAAACGAAGCGTGCGGTTCTAACCTTCTTTAAACGACCAAATAATCAGACAAAGTCAAAGTCTGGTTGCACTAAATGTTTTAAGACATGTTCTCTAAACTGTGGCACAGAATCTTTCTTGTGACAAATCTCATAATTCAAATTCTGAAAACATAAATGATCCGTGATATGAAACCAACGGTCCCATAGGCTTCGATGTTTTATTTTAAATGGCGATAAAGAATCACCTTTTTGTCTATGTATTTAGATAGCCTATTGATGAAACTCCTAAATACACCTTGATCTAAGCAGCTGGTTCCTATAAAACAGCAGGGAAAGGGAGAACTGTAACTGTTTGGCGCCCAGAGGAGAAGTGTCGGATTGTACCAACTGTTTAAGGAAGGAGATGTGAACACCAACAAAGCGTTTTTGGAACCAAATTAGACACGACTGTGTCATAGTTAAAAATTTAATACTTCAATAGAAGTTCGTAAAGTTTAAGAGTAAGGTTTTTCAAAAATACACACAATTTATCCGTGCTTTCTTTTTAGCTACGCAGACCCCGTTTTCGCTAAATGGTACGAGCCGCTCCATCCCGCCCCCGCCGCCATTTTCCATGTTATTCTCTGTTAGCATACTCCATCATTATTTTTTTTTATATATGCAGCAGTTGTTCTATTGTTCCTAATTTCTCGGGTTGTTTTGTTTAGTGTGTGGGGGATATTATTCTCCAGGTGTTACCCAGGGGACGTCCTGTAAAGGCAGTCATGTATATTAAACAGGTAAGCTATCCACCGGGCTTCTGCATGGTGGAGCCGAACTAATCTATAACCATGCTAGCTTAACGATATGCTAATGCTAGTAAACGCTGTAAAGATTTCACACGTAATATGCGAATTCCTTTATAAAACCATATAAAGATTCTGAAAAAATGCAGTTAAAGTCATGTTTTTTTTCTGTAAAGTTAGGTGCCGATGTGACCTGTTTTTTATCTTTAACTGCTGCACGTCTCCATGTCAAGAGGCTAAGCTAAGGCCATTAGCCTAATAGTTGGTGTGGATTTTCATACCTTTATTGCTATGCTTTTTATGCCAGTGGTTACCAGCATTATATTGCACGTAACTCTGCAGTGCATATGAGACATTGATAGTACTTTGCCTATTACAATCATTATATCATGTTGTCATAAGGCTGGTAACGCGCTGAATGAAAGCTACCGCCAGCGCTTGTGTCTAATGGCCCAGTCCCGCTTTTAGGATCCGGATTTGATGCAAAAATCCCCACATACAAAGTTCAGATACTGAGTCTATTCTGCAAGAAGCTTTCCCAAATCTGCCTTTTCCGACACTTGCATACTAAGTGCACATTGTCACTGTTATACTAAAGGAGGTGCTGTTTTTGGTTGTTTATCTGCAGGTCATTATCCAGGGGTTCAGAAGTTATAGGGATCAAACTGTTGTGGATCCCTTTAGTCCCAAGCACAATGTGATCGGTGAGTTTGTGCTTCTTCTTTTTTTAGTTTCAACTTGTGTTTTTGTCCTGCATAGAAGTTTTAATTAGAGATGCAATGTTTATCATATCATAATTTCCACTGGTATATTATTGTATGCTAGCTGCTGCTGCTGCATGCAATGCTGACTAAACTTTTAGATAAACAACTCAAATAGGCTTAACAATTTCAAAAGAGATGTACATCAGAACAAATGATGCCATCCAAATGAGCAATAAGAGAACTTAAAATGATAGAAAGACTGTGTATGTAGGTTCAAATAAGACATAAAATCACTTGGTCTCAAAAGTTTTTATATTTTCCATGAAACATTCATTACACCTGCAGTTTTTGCCAGGTATTTGAAAACCTTCATTAACTGTAACAATTTGGTTGATTTCTTATGTTGTCTTTATTACACATCCGGTCATCTGATAATTGAAACACTGTAGTCAACAAACAGCCATCTGTCATAGAAACAGAAACATATTATGGAAATGTGTCTTTTTTTTGTTATGAGTAGGAAATTTCTGTCTGCCAATAATTTATTTGAAAGATATAGGTTAATAATCAGTACTATCATCGCAATGTTCAACACTGCTATCACAATGTTTTGCCAATATTGAGATATGCGAGTGTTTCCATATCTCCACTTCACCAACTTTGTTTTGTTTCAGTCGGCAGAAATGGATCTGGAAAAAGTAACTTTTTCTATGGTACGTACTCCTTTATGTATTTAGCTGGATTTCGGTTAATTTCTCCAACACGTGTAAAACAATAACGAAGTGACCATAATGTTTAATTGTCTTTTGCAGCTATCCAGTTTGTGCTCAGCGATGAATTCAGCCACCTGCGACCCGAACAGCGCCTGGCCCTGCTTCATGTGAGCTCTACGAACGTTCAGTCTCCTGAATGTAGCTTGAATTGTTCTATTGGGGGAAAAAAAAAACTTTTACAACCTTGAAACAAATAAGGTTGTTTCAAGGTTCAAGCCACCTTGAAACGTTAATGGCATTAACGTAAAAAAAAATTAACTATTTTAACGTTAATGGCAGGATTATTATTGTGAAAGTTAGTTTTTAATGTTATTTATTATGTTTTTTTTTACTTGTTACTGCAGGAAGGAACTGGTCCACGTGTCATTTCAGCTTTTGTGGAGATTATATTTGATAACTCCGACAACCGGCTGCCGGTATGAATTGTTAACATTTTCTCTGTCATCTTTCTGTCAACCATTGCTTTTTGAGCCTCAAAATGTCAGTGCCATTTATAGTTCTCGAACTACAGACATAATGCATAACAAATAATGTTGAGTGACATTTCTGATCTTTGTAAGATGCTTGGGAGTTTGGGCTTCAACAGAGTTTTGCTGAAAGTCTTGAAGGTTTTAAGACATTTGGATAATGATCATAGTGCTCATAAATATGTCTGAAGAATTGTGAACATTGATTTTTTTTTTTGGACAATACTGATATTCTTTTTAATGTTGGTTGCAGTATTAGATTGTCTTCTGTACATATCGCGTTATAACAAGATAAGAAATTGTGCTCAGGGTAAATATGTAACACATTTCTGCAGGTGTGTCATTATACCTTTCTGCTTCAACTATACACAATACTGATAATGATGCTAGCTGCTTCTTTAAGTGTAGTAGAAACAGGCCTGGGTGATAAATTATTCCAAAAATTATTGCGATAAACTATGGTAATGTCAATTTGCAACCGTTTTCAACTAATACAACAATAATAATAATAATAGTAATAATAATAATGGCTTATTGTATACCCACTCACAGATAAAAAAAAAACAATCTTTAGGTTCTAAAGAAAATTTTAACACTGGAACTGGAAAACATTTTAAATATCCAAAATTAACAACCAAAACAACAATCATTTAAATGGTTTATGAGGTTTGGCTAACCAAAATTGCGTATCCTTCAATTATTTAGTTTAGACAGGGAAAACAGGCAAAAGTGGCAGGAATTTCAAACTAATTACTTGGCAACTGGGTTTCAAATGTTTGCAGCGTTTCTTATCTCTTTAATGACTATTGTCCATAAAATGATCACGCTAATTACGATTAATTCATTTATTGTTTATTGTGACAATGTTAAGTGGAAATCTAAAGTTTGTTGAACTGAGTTAGAAACTGCATTCAGCCCAGTTGCATAATACTGTTGTATAAACCACATAAATCAGCCGTTATGTGGGACTGTCAGCATCACTAGTGAGAAATTTCTCTCCCTCCAGATCGACAAAGAGGAGGTCTCCCTTCGCCGTGTCATCGGCGCGAAGAAGGACCAGTACTTCTTGGACAAGAAGATGGTGACGTGCGTATTGTTGTGGCTCTACTGTCCGTGTACTTGTAAAAAGTCCCATAGAAAACTGTCCAACTCTGCCACCTTTCTAAGTTTCCTGCCCGTTTCTCGTTGCAGTAAGAATGATGTCATGAACCTTCTGGAGAGCGCCGGCTTCTCTCGCAGTAACCCGTACTACATTGTCAAGCAGGGAAAAGTGAGAAAACTCAGATTTTTTTATTTTTTTGTCTAAATTCGTCCGTGTGAAATGATGCTGCTGTGATGAGAGATGAACAGGAGGCTCCAACAGAATTTTCCTTGCCTCCTTAAGCCAATGTTGATTTGTAATCTTTGTCATTACGGCTGTTTCAGATGTTGACTGTGTCTTCTATGACTTTGTATTTTTGTGTTGTTGTTTTTTTTGCCTTAAACTGCTTTGCTGCTGAAATGTTCTGTTCAGATAAATTTGACTTGATTGATTTGAATTCTTCTCGCAGATCAACCAAATGGCCACAGCACCCGATTCTCAGCGACTGAAGCTTCTGAGAGAGGTGGCAGGAACGCGAGTGTACGACGAGCGAAAGGAGGAGAGTATTTCTCTCATGAAGGAGACGGGTAAAAAGCTAGAAAACATACATAGTTTTAGTAAACTTGAAAAGAAGAAGGCATGGATCATGTTGAGTTATGATCCTAAAGCGTAAGGCGATAATAGTCCTCCAACATCTTGAGAGAGGGTTGCTGATATTTTGCATCTTTTCATCTGGATAATAAATGAACACAACGTTCTACTACGGCTGTTTTGATTTTTCTGATTTTTGCTGCAGCGATTATCAGTGAACATTATGTACTGATAAACTAAACCTTAGTTGACATTTTTGCATAACAACCCGGCTCGTGTGTTTTTCCCAGAGGGAAAGCGAGAGAAGATCAATGAGCTGCTGAAGTACATCGAGGAGCGTCTGCATACCCTGGAGGATGAGAAGGAGGAGCTGGCTCAGTACCAGAAATGGGACAAGATGAGGAGAGCTTTGGAGTACACCATTTACAACCAGGAGCTGAACGAAACCCGCGCCAAACTAGATGAGGTGATGAATTTACACAAGTTCATTTCTTACCAAGACATACTGGTGTAAATGTATATATCAAATAGTGAAAAATGTCACTATATAGAGCGGGAAACCTCTTGTTTTTATTGTTTCTTGAATTCTGCGATTTTTATTTTTATTCCTTGGCCGTCTTTAGTTGTCCTCCAAGAGAGAGACCTGTGGAGACAAATCCAGACAACTGCGTGACGCTCAGCAAGACGCCCGGGACAAAGTAGAGGTAAAGCTGAAAAATAAACTGATATATATGTACATTCCTTGTGTGTTCTTATCAACACGGAGGACTGATCCTGCCAAAATTGGCGATAAATGTAGAAATAAATAAATGACTTGATAAAGTAATTAATGTTGCAATATTGGTTTCAAATAATAAAAACTTTCCCAGCGTATTTGATTTTGACGTGTGATATGAATATTTGTTTTAGCATTGTCAACATAATTTCATTTATATTTTGAATAACACATCAGGGACTAAAAGACAGGACAAAAAGAAGCCGGAATATGGCATTTGTGCTTTCTCTGTCAAGTTCTGATTTTATTTTCCATTTCATTTCCAGTCTTAGCGTTTTACTAATTAGTTTACTTTTATTATTTATTGTTTTCTCTTTTTCTAATGTCCTGTATTTTGTGTTTGTTTTTGTGTTTTTTTTTTTTTCCATTTATCTTTGGCAGGATTAGACCATATTTTTAAGGTGTTCAAATATTGAAAGACATTTGTTAAAAATATTTTTAACAAACATTTTGTTTAGTTGAAACAAGAAATCACTGAATTCATTGCATGACAATCTTGATATAAAAATTTTTTATTGTTAGAATAAAATTGATCATAAACAAGTACTTTTCTTCTCATTGTGTGGAAAAATTTTTGGGAGGGGGGGCAGTAGAAAAATACATATTCTACATCATATCTCATTTTTATTTAGTCTTAGTTTTGGTGCACTGAGATAATAACCGGTTTATTTTTAGATAAATAAATAATATTCTGTCTGCAGTAGTAATGTCTTGTGGAGCTGAATTGTCACTTAATGAGTCAACAAGTGAAAATTCCTCTAAATCGAATCTCACAGCCCTTTAATCTATTCTCGTTTCCTTTTTTTGTTGTTCTTGCAGGAGACGGAGCGCGTTGTTCGCGAGCTCAAGTCCAAGGTCTCTGCCATGAAGGAGGAGAGAGAGCAACTGTCGGCGGAGCGCCAGGAGCAGATCAAACAGAGGACCAAGCTCGAGCTGAAGGCCAAGGACCTGCAGGATGAGCTGGCAGGCAACAGCGAACAGAGGGTACGGAGCCTCCGATCTGCGTCACAGAAAACACGTGATGGTGCACCAACACCTTTCATGTTCATCCGCACCACTGTGGGAAAGCAGGGAGGGCTGTCTTCACTCGCTTCGCTTAAACTGGTTCTTAACTGGAAAGTCAGCTTCTTACTTCTTACTTGTGAATATATATATATATATATATATATTCACACACACACACACACACACAGTACAGTTTTTGCTTAATTACTGCTCTGAATATGTATTTAATTTAGTAAGGCACCTTTTTTTTGTTTGTATACTCCAGTTAACGATTAATCAATTACTAAATTGGTTGATTATTTCAGTGATAAATTAATTGTGATTAAAGCCGATTAATCATTTTAGTCTGAGTCTATTTTTCAAACTTCATATGGGAAAAACCGAATGTGAGCATTGCTGAAGCGAAACGAGGAATCAGCAGAATCACCTTCAGGCCCACTATACATTCCTTTTGGCATTTTTATTAATTTTTTTTTGTCTGCACAGTTGGCACAGATCACTCTCCATATGGCCTTGCGTAAAGTGTCCGACAGGCATAGAAGAAAATGTTTGTTTTTTTTTGGTTTGGAGCTTCATGCTGGCTGCCGGTGTTTGGATTGATCCAATTTGGTGATGATGAGCACAACACCTTGTCTAAAGTGGAGCAAAATAAAAGGCTTCACCAGCTTTTGTTTTTTTTTTTTAATATTGACAAAATGAGTGGAAAGCTGTTGTGATTTATTATTATTTTTTTAATTATACCTATTTTGACCAGGAAAAAGAATAATCAGCGATCTATGCAAAGGCAGTTTACCAAAAGTTTGACTTGCTGTAAATGATTTGTTCTGGCAGAAACGGCTCCTAAAGGAGCGACAGAAGCTGCTGGAGAAGATCGAGGAAAAGCAGAAGGAGCTCCAGGAGACCGAACCCAAATTCAACATGGTGAAGGAAAAGGAGGAGCGGGGCATCTCTAGGTAGGGATGACTCATCGCTGTGCAGCTGACGACGAAGCAGAACACCATGAGTCAGTCAGCACTCTGTGAAACCACAGTTTACATTAGTTGGAATGTTTTTAACTACAAGAAACTTAGGAAAGCAGGTTTCACGTCAGATAAAACTCTAACATTAAGTGAAACCAACACCTTTTGAGGTTTAATAATATTTAATTTGACCAATATTGTTCTTTTTGTTTAAGCTGACTACTAATGCTTCCCCCCCCACTCCAGACTGGCTCAAGCTACCCAAGAGAGGACTGACCTGTATGCCAAGCAGGGCCGTGGCAGTCAGTTCACCTCCAAGGAGGAGAGGGATAAGTGGATCAAAAAAGAGTTGAAGTCGCTGGACCAGGCCATAAATGACAAAAAGAGGCAGATTGCAGCCATCCACAAAGACCTGGAGGACACGGAGATGAACAAGGAGAAGAACCTGGAGCAGTACAACGTAAGACCTCAAAACTGATCACTGAAGTTGCTGCCCTTACAGGCTTATTTCTGTGGCGTCTCATAATCATTTCACATCTCTATATGTGTCTTGGATCAGATTGAGTATAAATTATATTTCTTTCGTCTGAGCTCCCAACAAGAGAGTTTGTGTGAGCATTGTTCTTTTGTGTCTTCCAGAAACTTGATCAAGATTTAAATGAGGTGAAGACCCGAGTTGAAGAGCTGGACAAAAAGTATTATGAAGTGAAGAACAAGAAAGATGAACTCCAAAGTGAAAGAAAGTAAGAATTGTTGCAATTTTAGTCTTGCTGTGATAGTTTTCTGAAAGTGAATCTGAACCCTTTTTCACATCAGCATCTGTATGAATCAACAAATCAGCAAAAACTTGATTTGGTTTAAAAAAAAAAATTCTATAATGCTCTGACAATCTAAACTGGGAATAGCTTTATTATTTGCTTCTGTCTTGGCACATTCAGCAGCAGTTTTCCCCTAATTAACTTCATGCTTTTGGATGATGTATTTTCTTCTTATGGAGCAGTTTGTTGTAGTGCTACGCTAATGTTGGCATGTTTCTTCTCTGCAAATGTAATTGTTCTGCAGAGGTTGAAGCCATAGATCGAATATTGTTGCATATTTGCAATGCAAACATAGCCTGATAATCCCTGCTTCTTCAGGCAGTAACATAACATGCCTGATGTTTAACCCATATTCAGCAATATTTCAAACAAGATATTAAATCAATAAAAAAAAAAAAAATCAAAATTATGCAAAATATTGTTTAATTTTTTTAATTTTCTGATTTCCATAAGCTCAACTTTGGATCTTTGTTTTTGTCCAGGTATATAATAAGCAAACTAAGAAGCATTTATTTATTAAACAAGCAGTTTTTGCTTCAAGATGTCCTGATTTAATTTACAAACCGATACAGATATCAAAAATATTGTTTCATATAGGGCTGAAACGATTAATCGTGATTAATTGATTGCTGAAATAACGTCAACCAACAACACTGTGTGTGTGTGTGATATATATTTTATATATATATATGGCTTAAGGGATGAAGTTATAACTCTGCAGAAGGTGCAAATTTAAACTTTTTTTAATCTGATCAATCATCTGAATAATTGATTAATAACATAATGTCTCAAGTTGCAGCTCTAGTTTCATAAAGCTAAAGAAATAAGCTGCAGGATTCTAAAACTTTTCATAGTGCAGACATGCCACAGTGAAAACACATTCATCATGTTTTCTCATGAATCTCTAGCAATCACTTTGTGTTTTTTCAATTCTCGCCGAACGCTTTACCTCTCGAGCCTCGCTGCCGCAGTCGGGCCCGGATCTCTCTGGCGACATAAGCGTAACAGTGTGCGACTGTGTTTGTCCGTCCAGCTACCTGTGGCGAGAGGAGAACGCAGAGCAACAGGCCCTGGCAGCCAAGCGAGAGGACCTGGAGAAGAAGCAGCAGCTCCTCCGAGCGGCTACAGGCAAGGTCTGTGTCTCTCTGCAGGACTTTGTAATCACTGACTTACGTAACAGAAAACCAGGACGGCCAACACAGTCTGCAGACGAGGAGGAGAGAAACTTGGTTTCTACCAGGCCACTTACATTCGCACGTTTAGCTATTTCTGTGGCGCGAAACTTGTCACGCTGCAGATCTATTCAAGTAATCTGTCCACATATCCACTTACTCGAGTAGAGTAAGAAATTGGCGAGTGTTGATGATTTCCAAGTAAAGTGCTTTGGCGAGCCCAGCTGAACGTCGCCAAGAATTCACTTTGTGACTCAGCCTGCTTGTCAGGATAGGTATGTCAAGCGAAATCATTCATCTGCCTCAACACTCGCACCTTATGACGGCTCGCTAAATTTACATGTGACTCACTCGTCTCTGCCTCATCCAGCCGTTCCTTCTGGGCATATACATCAATCAAATATCACCTCTGAATAATATCAGCCGAGATGAAAGGAGGCTGCTTGCAGCTTCGTGGACAAATGTCATACATTTATTTATTTTCTCGCTTGTCCCAGCTGATTCAGTCTGTTTCCTGCATTTGATGGACTCGCCCTTATCTGTCCCCCTTCTATCTAGCGTTTTAGATTAGCGGTTTTTGTTTCCCTGTATATTGAAATTGACATTTTCTTTATCTGTTTTCCTCACTGCCTCACTCCACATTGTAGGCGTTTCTGGTGCCAGATGCACAAAAACAATTACTGTGAAGTATATTTGGTGTTATCGACGTTGAATCTATTTGCTGTGTCAACTTTTTGTTTTGTCGTATTGAAACCTTTCATACGTCTTTAATCTTTCCTCTTCTTCCTCCCGCAGGCCATTCTGAACGGTATCGACAGCATAAACAAAGTATTGGAGCATTTCAGGAGGAAGGGGATTAACCAACATGTCATCAATGGTTACCATGGCATTGTCATGAATAATTTTGAGTGCGAGCCAGCTTTTTACACCTGCGTGGAAGTGACAGCAGGGACACGGTGAGAAATGTTTTTTTTTTTCTCTCTTACAAAATCCCCAGCCTGAAATCCTTACATATTAATCTTAAGCAAGGGTTTGCAAACTTTTTGTCATGTGGGCCAAAATCAGCTCAGTAGTTCTCCTGGGTTAAATAATATAGTCTTTAAAAATTAAAATAACCAAAAGTGAATATTTTTTTAAAATCTACTCAATAGTAAACTAAGCACAAACTATTTTAATCAAACAAATGAAGTAATTAGATATATATATTTTTTTGTGGGAACAAGTTTGTAGATTCAAAAATTCTGATGGTTTTTGCACATTGTCCTTGTTAATTGAAAGGTGTTCAATTTGCTCATTACTTTGGAAGGATTTGGACTTGAAAAATATTTTGTATGTTCCCATGTAGGTCAATTTTCATTTGAAAACACTTTTGGCGTACTTAGTCAAGTGTTAATGCAGCAGCAGAAAGCAGATTTGGCTGCACCAAGGTGTACTTTAAAGGTTCAGTCAATGAGTAGACGTTGTTCTAGTTGCTATAATAACAGGAAGAAACCAGAAAGCTGGGAAAAGATGATCCCTTTGTGTTGCATCGAGTATTTTTGCAAGTGTATTTTTATTTAAAAGTTGTAGTTTTGTCCTAATTCATCTAATCTAATTTTAAATAGCGGTGAGGGGCCTCACTTTGAGTACCTTTGATCTAAAGGATTCATAGTTCGTCATAGGATATAATCAGCGTTAAGGAGTAGGGGTGTTAACAAGCTGGTTAATGTGAAAATTACCTTTAACTAGTTCATATAACGTCAATAAAATCAACAGCAAATGGAGTACTGAATCAGAGTTTGTGTTTTCTGGTGTGTTGCCCAATATACTCTTAACACTCTCAGTGCGACGAACCTAAACCCTTACAGACAGCTGACATGTTGTAGAAGGGCAGCCTTCTTCATTCACAGAATAAATCACAAGGAAGAGCTTGACATTTAGTGTCTCTTTGCTGCGATAATCTGTTCCAAGAATAAAAAGTAATAAATTTGCTGTTTGATCACTTCTTTCCAATGGTGCCTCTTGGCAGTAATTTTTCCCGTTAGAACAGCTGTTTATGTCCGTTTAAATGGCGCCATCTGTGTGAGAAAACAGGCTTTTATGTGTCGAGCGGCAGAGCGGAGTATGCGTGTTGCTGCCTTGAAAAACACGGCACCATTTGAAAGGATATAATCAGCTTTTCCAGGAGTACAAGATGTGTTGCGAAGCAGCATTTTTACAACGAAGCGATAATCCCCAAACACAAACTTTCCTTACCTTTTATGCTAATGTATAAAAATCAAAGGTGTTGTTGATTGCATGCAAACCTCCTGTGGTCTGCTCTAGATAACAATCCTGCTCTGTTAGAGCTTAGAGGAAACAGAAGAGGTGAATATTTCTTGTTACTTGCTGAGGTGGATGATCCCAGGATTAGCCACCTCATGCTTTGACTACTCCGATTTCAGTTTTTTGATAATGAAGGAAACATTGAATACTACTTAAAACTATTATGTTTTTCAGAAATGTAGCATGTTCTGTCGCATTTATAATCTTTTTACAAATTTTGTAAACGGTACGAAATGTTTAGAAATATTGAATGAAATATACGTTCAAATAAATTTGCATTCATTTCTTCCTCTGTTTCCAACATATTGTCACGTACAAGAAGTGTCATCTGAATCGTTCTTTAGATCATTTTGAGATGACTTCTTTTATGTATTTGATCTTTTTTTATTGACAGATATAATTTAGCCAGGCGTGTTAGTAAAACAATCAACTCGTATCTTCCAGACTGTTTTACCACATTGTGGAAACGGACGAAGTGAGCACAAAAATCCTCATGGAGTTTAACAAAATGAACTTACCCGGAGAAGTGACCTTCCTTCCACTCAGCAAGCTGGACGTCAGAGACACCGCCTACCCAGAAACCAATGTAAGAATCTTGCTTTATTTCCAACTGTTAAAGCTGCAGTATCTTTATTTTTTTTTATTACATATTCAGTAAAAGTGTGACAAGATAATATGACATGGATAATCAGACCAAAAAAAACACACACACCTCCGCACACAGTGCTACAAAATCTACTAAGAGCTTAGTGCTGTCAATAAACCTTGTGTACACGCTGCTCAATGTGCTAATGACTGAGAACAGCATGTACACGTGCATAATTGACAATTCTAAGACCCTCTTCCTGGCTCTGATTGGTTGTCTGACTGAGCAGTGTATTTCTGCAGATGGCACTGGGACCACAGGGAGAAAGCAGAAAAGCGTAATTTTGATTTTTTTCACTGATTGTCTCATCTTATACATTCAGGAAATAGTGACAGTATAAAAAAATATGTTAAAAAAGAAAGTTACATATTCCAGCTTTAATGCAGTTTCTGCAAAAGGCTCGGCAGCCCTTTAGGTTTTATTGATACTCCGACATTTTTGTTCAGAATATGAGTCTACCTCTTTCAGTTCATGTTCCTACCTCTCTGTCTTCAGGACGCCATCCCTATGATCAGCAAGTTGCGCTACAGTCCAAACTTTGACAAGGCCTTTAAGCACGTGTTTGGGAAGACGCTGATTTGTCGCAGCATGGAGGTTTCCACCCAGCTGGCCCGAGCTTTCACCATGGACTGTATAACCCTAGAGGGTAGGCCAACCTTTGCTGTGACGTTTCATAATGCTAAAAGCTCCGTATCTGCTTAAAATTTACACAAAGGACAATATTGTGCGAGCCACACTTTATGCTTAACCTGTCGTATTTCTTAAATAGGAGACCAGGTGAGCCACAGAGGAGCGCTGACCGGAGGTTACTATGACACCAGGAAGTCTCGCCTGGAGCTGCAGAAGGACATGAGGAAGGCCGAGGAGGAGCTGGCCGAGCTGGAGGCCAAGCTCAATGAGAACCTGCGGCGGAACATCGAACATATCCTTCTCATTAAAACATCCTGAGTGACTTCAACAGGGAGAGTTAACAAGGTTTTTTTTTTTTTTTTTCCTGAGCAAGATGCGAAGCAGGAAAGAAAGTTTAACGCAAAACGTTTGCACAGATAACTTTACTTGGACATTTTTACAAGGTTACTGAAAATGTTGGTCAAGGACCGGATGAGTTTACTGGATAATGAGTCACCTAGTTTATGTAAAATGATCATTTGAGCAAACAGATAATATCCCCCAACCACACAGATGTATTGATTAAAGTGACGTGACTCATCCTGCGGTCTTCACAAAAAGGAGGCAGTTGATGGGATCAGCTGCAGTGTTTGTTTTTTTAAATCTACTTATGACTAAAACCAAACTGAGAGGAAAGTTGTCTGATCATTTAAAATCATAGATCAGTTGTTTGTTAAACGTATCTGCCAGGTCCAGGAACAGTTCTCTAAAAAAGAATCATCTGCTTTCTGTAAGGCTGATGGCCAGACAAAACCTTATTTAGCTGATTCATAATTTTCTAATTTTTCCACATGAAATAAATAGAAAGTGTTTGTTTTTTTTAATGTTTATTGGAGAATCTATAAAAATGGGTATGATATTCTTTCTGCACATACTTTCCTGCTCGAAATTAAGTGATTAAGTGCTCGAGATTATCGTAAACATTGCCTAGTTTTTCCCAATGTGTAATATCTCTTGAAGTGACAAAAGAACAGAGCAGCTGGAAAGATGCACATTCCACTGCTCTACTTTTGTTTCTAAAACTGGAAACTTCTTCTATTCTTTTGTTTCAATCTACTTTGCTAAGAAAACACACAGGAAGTCTTTACAGTGTCAGTTTGAAGAGCCTGTTATGGCCAGGAATGTCATTAGCTTTGGGCTTTCAATGAATTGTTTGAGTCTTTCTTTTAGCAACATATTAACAAGTTTGGATTTTTTTTTTATTTCTCTCTAATCCACATGGGGTCAAAATTGTACGCACGACCTCAAATGTAAAAGTGTTTGTTGAATTGAAATTGGTTTTCTGACACAAACCCAATTTTTGAGCTAAACCTTCATATGGGCCGAGCTTAGCGGTTCTGGAGCCGGATTATTGACCTGATGCAACATCCAGTTATGTGAATCTGAGCTGAAGTATTGAGAGGGTTGATCTGGCTATCGATTATTTTAGGAACCAATTATCCTGTCTGTTATTCTGACGATTAATCGGATGAAAAATTTTTGATATTTTTACCACATTTGAACCAAAATAAATAAAAAAACGCCACTTGAGAAGTTCTGGGTAGAACACATTTACAAGTTTTAGAGACTTTTTATTTTTTCCAAAAACGTTAAAGGTAGTATTATGTAAGATCGACTTTTTTGCGCTTTACATATAATGTTATTCCCTCAACAAAAACATGCCTGCAGTGTTGCCTTGATTATTTCATGCATGTTTTAGAGAAATCCTTTAATCTCCCATGGCAACCACTCAGCTTTGCAAAACAGCTAGGTGGACCTAGCCCTGCCTTCGAGGACAAAGGTGATATTTGTACAGTTTTGGTTTAATTACTGCTCTGAGTGTGTTCTTTTAGCCTTTTTTCTGAGTCTGTGTGCTCAAGTTAACGATTAATCGATTACTAAATTAGTTGGCTATTATTTCAGCAATTGTTTAGTCACGAGTCATCTGATTAATCGTTTTAACGTGGAAATCCGGAACGGTCGTAGGAATCCGGCAACACGGGGCGATCCCACACGGCCGAGCCTCCGTTTTGGACGTGGGTTAAATCCATTGTGGGGGTGTAGCTGCCAGAGGGAGGAGAGCTTCAGCAGGTCATGAAGGATTAGTGTATATTGGGTCATGTCTGCCAAAACCATGACTCACTTCACGACAGCGCATGACAGGCATAACAAGCGGATCAGGTGGGATTTGAAACATGCGTGTGCGGTATAATGGTCACTTTCTCCGCTGCTAAGTGCAGCGTTTAAAGCCTCGCACCGATGTGCCAATGCAAATAGAGGGGAAACTCTACTGTAGATGGGGGTGTACTTGTGTGTGAGCAAGCAAGAGAAGCAGGATCTCATCTTTCATCCCTGCAATGAGTCACTTAAAAGCCGCTCTCCTTGGCTGCCCTGTAGAGGAGTACGAGCTGATGCACTTCACTCCCTTTTCTGTTTTCATTTATCTCTCTAACGTCCCATCAGAGCTCGACGCTTCCCGGTGCATTTACATGTCATGTTAACCTCATGATAATGGAACCTGATAAGCATTTGTATTCTCTCATATGAGCTAAACCATAAATGTTTTAAAGCTTGTTCTAGTTACTTCAACTTTTTTTCTTTTCATTTTAGTTTAATCGACAGATTAATTGGCCTAAGTGTTTTTAAACTGCAGAGGTCTAGAAGATCAATAAACCTGCCTGTTAATTTAGGATAATGAGGATGAGGAGCTGCTCTTTCAAGTTTTCTGCCTTCATATCAGAGCTGACAACATCTTTCTCCCTAAGCCTGGTCACAGTATTAAAGCCGATGTCTTGCACCAAAACGCCTCCAAGCTGCCCTGTAATAAACTCTGTTCCCTGCTGAGCAATCTCCAGGCTCTCACAATTGCTTTTGCAATTTTCCCTTTTTCCCTTTTTTTTGTTTTTCTGCAGTCATTTTGTGGTGCTTCTTTAGAAATATTTGCAAAAAATTTTGGGATATTTGCCCTCATGTATGACGGTAGATGTGACTCCTATTTGATCACTTGGCTATAACCTGACTTCAAGTAACAATGAGGAAGCAGTGTAGTTAAAGGAAGGAATACCGCCACCTGCGGGTGAGAGTTGGCAGTCACTTTTGACCATTTTTGCGAAAAATGTAAAATAAACTGACAATTATGCATTAGCACAGAAAAAAATACATGGGTTTGTTGATTTTATTTTAGTTTTTGCCATGGCAAAATAGAGAAAAACTGGAGGTGCTGAACAGATCAGGAGTCTCACTGGCCAAGTGAACGCTTGTTCCATTAAAACAAAGTTAACGTGATTTTTTTTATTTGACTATTCTTTTTTTTACATCATTCCTGGTTATATTTGTATTTACTAATATTAAACACTTTGGATGGAGTAGCTTGTCAAGAAATAAGCAATTTCCCTTAGATTTCAATTTCTATTTTGGTCGGCTTTTATCAAGATCTTGTGAATGTCAAGCAGATTTTAGATGGCTCCAAAAGCAGGAAGTGGACTCCATAGCACAGGGCATGCTGGGTAATAAATACAACCAAAACAAACGTGTACATCTAGCGCTAGCAAGAGAAATGAGTCTCACTAGCTATTTCTAAATCTAAACTAAAATCTGACTACTACATTTTTGTTAATATTTTACAAAGAAAGACGTTGCGCTCATGTCTTCTTCATAGGTTTTTATCTAGTTTCCTTCTTGGTGCAGCGCCACCACAGGCGAGGGAGGGAACAGACTCTTTCATTTGATACAGTGCAGCCCAAGCAGAAATGTAAACATAAAAACATCAAAATATGTGAAGGACGGCTGTTTAGCATATTTTTGTTTTCTCACTAAATATCAGTTTTGCATTCTTTTTAATATATGTTGCACTGATTATTATTTGAAAAAGTATTTTATACACTCTTAAAGTGCACAGAAACAAAAATTAATTAACAAAAATATGTCCTTTAAGACAGTGATAACCATATAGCTGCAGCTGTTTGTGATGAGGCAACAGGACATAGTTGTGTAAATCCTTAATGGCCGCTCCACGAATCAACAACGAGATCGACCAGCTGATGAACCAGATGCAGCAGATCGAGACGCAGCAGAGGAAGTTCAAGGCCTCCAGGGACAGCATCCTGTCAGAGATGAAGATGCTGAAGGAGAAGAGGCAGCAGTCTGAGAAGACCTTCATGCCCAAGGTCAGACATCTTCTCTGGCTTAACGTTGACCAGACCATTAAGTTGATTTCTCCAGGTTTCTGCACAGTCTTAAAAGGATTGGAGACATTTTTAGCATTTTCTGTGTTTGGAAAAGTTTGGAAAAACTGCAAATGCATAGAAAAACCATTAGTTTTGACTGTTCTCAATGAGTCTTAAAGTGGCTTTTTTTTTTTTTTTTTTTTTTTTTAAAGTATATTTTCAAAAAAATAAAACTGTCATTGCTTTAGAAATTAGCTTGAGCTCTTCTTTTCTTACGATAGCATCATTCTACTGTCGTTGCAACAAAACAAGCTTAAGATCGTACAAAAAAATGAAGTTGTCGAGCACACAGTCGATGTCGCAAGAAGATGAAGGCATAAACTTTTTAAAATAATTTTTTAGGCATTGCATTTGGCTTTTCAAGGTTCATACACATGCATTCTTTTGTCGCTTGGGTGACAAAATAGTTTTTATCCCCAGGTTTCAGGAGTTTCATACAGGAGTTTGAGTTATACTAAATACTAAACAATGTGAAAAACTGTAAAAGCATATTCTTAAGCATTTGTACCTCAATGTATAAAATAGACAAAAATTAAATTTGAGCGTCAAAGTTGTGAATTTTGAAATATCCATGAGTCAGAAGGCTGAAAACATTTGCTTGGCATGTGAGAACATTTGACGTTCTTTCTCTTCAGCAACGTAGTCTCCAGAGCCTGGAGGCCAGCCTCCACGCCATGGAGTCGACCAGGGAGTCGCTGAAGGCCGAGCTCGGCACCGATCTCCTCTCCCAGCTCAGCCTGGAGGACCAGAGGCGTGTCGACGACCTCAACGACGAGATCCGTCAGCTACAGCAGGTCGGGAGAAACGCCAAGAAGCTCCTAATCGTCCTCTGAATTACCTGCCGGCTGAAAATGACATGGGAAAATCCTTGTGAAGTGATTGGCTGGAGTTATTTAAAACTACATTTAATGTCGGCTTGTGGGATTACTGTGAAAACCGATTTTACATTTGATACAATTTAAAATGTATCAGAATAAAAAAAAAAAAGTCAAACAAAATTTATGAATTCGGGTTCCTACAATTTTGAAAAGAACAAAATTTAAAAAAAAAAATTTCAATTGTGCAAAATTTTGAAAAAATACTTTGAGCTGCCACACTTTAGATACATATATTTTTTATTGATTTGTGTGTTTTTAATTTTGATTAGGCAGATAATGAAAACTTAAGGAACTTGTTTCATCGTTGTTAAGGATGGTTGGGGTTCTTCACTAAAATGAACCAATCATGTCCTGATTTACTCCAGATGTCATAATTCAATTCAAAAATACTTTATTGATACCAAAGGGAAATTAAATGCTGTTGTATCTCATATTAATTCAAGTATCTTCAAGAATATTTTGGATAATTCAGTTCTCATTTGTTTGGATATAAAAAATTTTTAGCAGTCTTTATTTTAGCTGAAATAAAGACATTTGAATCTGGAAAATCTAACAAAGTGAACCTCGTTAGCTGACAACATCCTGACGGTTCACCCACAGACTTCTGGTTTGATCGCAGCGATTTTAAAAGGATGACTTTAAGATCTTAAACACGACACGATAATTGAATCCCAGTGCTTATTGGGCCAATTTGTAGTTGTTATTTTTGCCTCTGTGAGAGCGCTTCCGACTCTGGAATCAAAAGGCGCGTTTAAAATGTAATTGTTGAAGGGAAAATGAGGAGCGCCTCTTCACGCAGACGTGGCTCACAATAAACATCTGCTGCCTCCATTGTATCGTTTTCCACCATTGTCCTCGAGAAGACTGCAGCTGTGGTCTGTTTCCATCTCACTGAGCTCCTCTCTCATCATCGCATAGCAACTCCACCTTCTCTGTGTAACCCCTTCTTTTAATGATGTTGGATAAATGACATTACACTGTCATATAGCTCACAGTTTTGAATCGAGGAACTATTTTAATCCTACCAGGACTTGATTTAGTGCTTCTGTGGTGTTTGTTTTTGTGATGGTCAACATTATTCATCTTGAATTGACCAGTTAATGACTAATGGATGTTCTTTGATCCCTTTTGTTTCCTCACAGGACAACAGGCAGCTGTTAAACGAGAGGATCAAGCTGGAGGGAATCATGACCCGAGTGGAAACGTATCTCAACGAGAACCTGAGGAAACGTCTTGATCAAGTCGAGCAGGTGACCTTGCTTTAAGGAAAAAAAAAGGAAATTTGTTCATTGAATTTCTTTAATTATTCTTAGGAATCCAAAGCAGAGGAATCTTGTAATACTTTTTGAAATTGTAATAATGATATAGGAGCTGAATGAGCTGCGTGAGACAGAGGGCGGCACGGTTCTCACGGCGACCACGTCTGAGCTCGACGGCATCAACAAACGAGTTAAAGAGACTTTGGCTCGATCAGATGGTAGGTCTGAGATGGAAAAGCTATAAAAAAAGCTTGTGGAGCTTTTTTAGTTATTTTTTATAGTTATTTTTGTGGTTAGTATCCAGCTAATTTAAAAAAAAAAGAACTTTTTAGAAATTAATTTCATTTTGTTAATTTGATTATGTAAAGAAAAACACATCCAGGGCCTTTTAGCCATAGAAAAAGTCATCAAAACACAATTAGTCAGTTTGGAAACACAAATAATTCTGATCATTTTTAGACCCAAAACTGAAAACACGATACAAATAATTTTTTTAATGTTTTTATCTTAGCTTGTCTTTAACTTTCCAAAAGTTTTATATTTTTTTATTAATATATATGTGTATACAAAAAAATGTGACTCAAATGATCTAATTCCTGCTGAATTATTTGGTTATCCACAGAGCTTTATAAAAGTATTCACACCCCTTGAAATTCACTTCAGCTTTGAGTTAATTTTGTGCGGCTGTTTTGTGACAGACAGAGTGTTAAACTTCAGGCCCGCGGGCCAAATCCGGCCCGCCGCAGCTCTTAAGGGCCACTGGAAAAAGTGTTATTTAGCTAAAGTTGTATTTTCAGATATTTTACTGCTCAGAAATGATAATGTATACGCTGTTAAAGTAATGTATACCTGACTGTTTATGTAGGCAGGGAAAAAATAAGTAATGTATACAATTATTAATAGATAATCCAATTAATTATTTGTGTACTACTTCTTAAAATCAATCCAAGTTGAATTGGATTATGAGGTTTTTGACAATACTCAGCCCCACTGCAGCCACTGGAAGTCAACTAGTTAATAGACAGTACCTCTGTAGGTGGCATTAGTTCAGCTGGTCTGTTGAAAGAGACCTAAATGAAGTCAATGTAGGGGACATGTGGAGGTTGGCGCCCTCTTCAGGTGAGACCAAAGTTGAACCTTTGGGCTACATGCATGATGTTATGTGTCAAGCATCTTTGTGAGAAATTGCAGTGTTTTTCATTTGGAACAGAAAAGTTGGTCAGAGCTGATAGATAGGTGGAGCCTTAAACAGAACAACCCGGTTTAGATAAAATTGTGTTCATTTGTTAGAATGGTCCAATCAGGTTGCAACATAATAAACCGAAAATGTTCAAGAGCTATAAATACTTCCCCCAGTATTTATCTGGAGAGTTAGTTATGAGACTACAGCATCATTTTTCCGTTCCCAGACCTGGACGGTCTCGTCGACAAGACGGAAGCAGAGATCAAGGAACACATAAAGAGCATGGAGCGGTGGAAGAACATCGAGAAGGAGCAGAACGACGCCATCAACCACGACACCAAGGAGCTGGAGAAGATGACCAACAGGCAGGGCATGCTGCTCAAGAAGAAGGAGGAGTGCATGAAGAAGATCAGAGAACTGGGCTCCCTGCCTCAGGAAGCCTTTGAGAAGTACCAGACCCTCACACTCAAACAGGTACACACACACACACACCCCCACACACACACCCCCACACACACACACACACCCCTACCAGCATGTTCCCTGTGTTATGCTTTGGTATGTACCTGTTCATTCCTTTCTTTTCCGCTAACTTTATTCACTCTTGATGGAGTTTTTCTGTCTGTATTTAAAAACAAAGTCGTTTTTTTAGTTACTTAGAATCGCAACATTTAGAAATTAAAGTGGCAATAAATTAATTTCCATTCAGGACAATAGAGATCGCGTAATGTTGCTAACTTAGAAAAAATTTAATTTTAAATCTGAGTTTATCTAAACTGTTTATCTCCAGATTCAAGTGAGAAAATTAATCATGAGCTGCTATTTAGAGTCAAATTATTGTCTCAGATTGTTTTTCCTTCCTTGGGTGTTTTGTCAATTCAAGGCACCATTAGTTACCGTAAATTTATTTTTAAAGTGCAACTTTTTGTCTCTTAAGAAATATTCTTGTAAGTTTGAATCCCAGTTTCAGTCTGAAGAATTTTTTTTCCTTCCAGTAGAAAAAAAGCTTTCCAGGCTTAACAAATGAAGCAGAAACTTAAAAGGGAGGGGAACAAAATCCATATTTTTATCTAAGAGCTCTTTGAAAATCACTATATTGGTGTTAAAATACAATTTATCTTTCAACATGTTCTCTTTAATATGTAAAACAGATTCATCTTAGTAAATTGGAGCAATTTGTTTTTGCAAAATGCTGCTAGTAGCGAAATGAAACAACTTAAAATTGTTGTTTTGAGCTGTTACCTGTGACACAACCCCGGTTCGTCACTTGAATTTGGGAGGATGTTTTTATCTGAGTGAGTCACAGCAGAGCTGATTGGCTGAGAGTCGGCACTGGGCAGAAAATGAGTGGGAAACAAAAACTTTGAAAACCCACAGAAAGCCTGAAAACCCAACCATTGTTAAAGGTTACAAGAAAGATAAAAGGTCTCAACAACACACTTTAATGGCATTACTGGGATTTAAAATATTAGACCGACATAAAGTATACATTTATATTTAACTAGAACTAACTTTTAATGTCAGTAAAGGGATGAAGGATCATTTTAGCTGATTTGAAACCAAAACCTTTAAACCTTGATGCAGTTGCCAGCCCAATTCTTATATTTAACGGTAATCAAGCGGGTGCACTAAAACATTTTTAGCGCATTCCCAAATCAGACGAGGGAATCGGCGGCTAGAGTCGTGTTTCTTTAGGAATAAAGTTGAGGACCATCACCTACCAGCTGCCCACGCAGCAGTGACTCAGACTCAAGTGCTCCGTCTAATTTTTGCTCTCAGTCAGTCGCCTTTGGGAGCAAAGGCTGTGGGATGAGTGGACTTGGCTGCATCTTTCATAAGTGTCTGAGGTTTTGTGTGTGTGTGTCTTTAGCCCCCCTTCCTCTTTAACAAAGCCGAGAATAACTTCACACTTTCTCATAAACACTTCTAGTTAGTGTTGCTCCTCTGGAAGCCACAGGCAGGACGGTTCTGATTGTTCAAGTGGAGGTGAAGCTGCTCATGTTGCTTTGGCCATTAGTGATTTTAAAGGATAAACATGTTGCTGGCGAGCTTGGAATACCCGTGTGGAAATATGAAACTAAAAGCTGTCGATGTCCACCTAATGGAGCTGAATTTGTGTTTAACTGTAAATTAAATTACAACAAGATGTGTGTGCATCCTTAAAAAGTCTTAAATTAATCAAGTATTGAAATATTTTAAATTTGTCTGAAAAATGGGATATGGCCTTAAATAAAATTCAGCATGTCTTAAATTTTGTTGTGGCAGGACTATTTATTCTCGTATTAAATGACTTACTTTTCTGTCAGGGAGAAACTCTAAGTCGTGTTATGTTGAGGCTACTGATGACTAGTTTCTAATACACCCTTACCAGCAAGCTAGTTAGCTTTTTTTGCAACAATTAAGTGTAAATTTATTGTTGATTGGCTGGACAACATTCATCTTTGCCATAGGCTAAAGTCTGTTGCTAACCCATAAGATGTTGGCTGCTTTCTGTGTAAAAATAAAAAACAACCTGGCACTGCTTGGATTCAAACTGTAGAGACAAATACGCAGTGTGAGAAGCACAAAACTTCTGCTAAGAGCCCCAACCTACACTCCAGAAATGTCTGCCTTGATCTCCTGGCTAGCTCGCCAGAAAATGTCTGGCGCTACTGCTACTAGCACCAGTCTAGGAGCGGCATTTGAAGTCGCAGGTTTAGTGGATTTTAAACCCCAGTTTTCCCTGTTTTAAGAATTTTATTTCAGTAAATTTGTTACTAAGAAGGGAAATACAACTGAGGAGCATGAAACCAAAAGAGAATGAAGAGCCACAGATGAAGCTATAATGACAAGTAGGGTAAAAAAAATTAAAAGGAAAGGGATAGTTCCCCATTCTTTTGTTGCATTATAAGTCTTATGTTGTTTATTTTCCCACCTCTTCACCATGTAAATTGATGTGAAATGAGGCAGAGCCTAAATAAATCAATCATCATGTCTCCCACCCCCCTGCTAAGGTGGACCGTAGCATGTCGCCAGCAGCTGCTAATGAAGACATGATGTACCGTTTTATTTTGTTTCTGATCCAACAGCTGTTCAGGAAGCTGGAGCAGTGCAACACGGAGCTGAAGAAGTACAGCCACGTCAACAAGAAGGCCCTGGATCAGTTCGTCAACTTCTCCGAGCAGAAGGAGAAGCTAATCAAGCGTCAGGATGAGCTGGATCGTGGCTACAAATCCATCATGGAGCTCATGAACGTGTTGGAGCTGCGCAAATACGAGGCCATCCAGCTCACCTTTAAGCAGGTGCGAGCGGATTGCAAAGTTGCGGATGAAAACCACTTAGTGCCACGAGAAAGCACGATAACGACCCGATACTTTCCTTTCAGGTGTCGAAAAACTTCAGTGAGGTTTTCCAGAAACTCGTCCCGGGAGGCAAAGCCACGCTGGTGATGAAGAAGGGCGACGCCGAAGGCAGCCAGTCCCAGGACGAGGGAGAGGGGGGAGAAGGCAGCGAGAGGGGATCCGGATCCCAGAGCAGCGTTCCTTCGGTGGACCAGTTCACAGGAGTCGGCATCAGAGTAAGGAGCAGTCGTTTCATCCTGCTGTACTGAGAGCAAACGTATCGGGTAATGGTAATCTGAGCCAAAACCTCCTGATTGTGAACAGAAAGCATCTGGAAATGTCGACACAGAGCTGTGTATCTTCATTAAGTCTTAAAATGTCTTGAATTCATGTATATAAAATTGAGCCCTTAAAAGGTAAGTTTGTCTTAGATATGTTAATCACAGGTCTTAAATTTTGTGGTGGTAGGACTATTTAAATCTTGTACATTCTTTTTTCCCCCCTGTGGCAATTATTTCTTCACTGTGTTCTGTGACTCAAGGTGGTTGAGATTAGTGGTAACTAGCTGCTAATATACCCTGCTATCTAGCAAGGTATATTAGCAGCTATTTTAGCAGTAATCAATGCTTCTGGTTCCTGCCGTGGAAACAGAGGGAGGAGAAAAACTAGCTAGCTAGCAAGCAAAAACAAAAGCTAACTACAGTAGCTGAAATGTTTTTTGCATCTCATGATTTAAGCCAAATTTATCACCATACGATGCTACATTTATTCTGTGCAAATAAAACTTGGGGGTTTAAAGTTGCTTCTTTAGTTCATTTCTGACACGATACAGATCTTAAATTTCATTCATAGTGAACTCTTAATTTAATTTTAGAAGTCTTAAATTTAAGGTAGTGAAACCTGCAGAAACCCTGTGATTTGTATCCTACCATCAAGGTTTTGTATAAATGTTTAAAGGTTTTCTGAGTGTATCTGCGTGGTTTTTTGTTCTGCTGGGGAAATAAAAACCCATCCCTCATCCCCTCAAACCACAACCAAGGTGAAGTTAGTCATGCAGTGAGTAATGTGCGGCTCTCTTCACGCCAAATTTATCCCTATCCGTATGAAAGCCGTCACAGCCGCTCTGGTTCTTTGTCTGGTCCCACAGAAACAGATTAATGTGCATTAAGATGGGAAGCATCAGGTGAGATCGGTGGGTTTGTGTGTCTGCCTTGCAGGTGTCGTTCACGGGGAAGCAGGGGGAGATGAGGGAGATGCAGCAGCTGTCCGGAGGTCAGAAGTCTCTGGTGGCTCTGGCTCTGATTTTTGCCATCCAGAAGTGCGACCCGGCTCCTTTCTATTTGTTCGATGAGATCGACCAGGCCCTCGACGCCCAGCACAGGAAGGCTGTGTCAGGTAAACGAACGGCCGCCTCCGTCCATCTGCTGCGATGCCCATTAGGGATGGGGAAATATTGTATTTATTATCTGGAAATATATGTATTTAAAATATTGTAGAGGTAGTAAAAAAGGTAGTAAATTGAACTCTGGGATTCCTGTATAAACCCTGATGTAGTTGGTGATTTGTGCACAGAAAAAAACTGACGGTGTTACTGAGATTTTCTTTTCTTTTCTAATAATCTAATCCCATTAGATTATTATGACTGAGTATTTGGGTTATACTAAGTGGAAAAAAAAGAAGATATTTTGAGAATAAAGTTGTATGAAAAAAGCAGGGGTTGTTTGTTGTTTAGCAAAGTATTTTATTAATAGTTTAGTATAGTTTTAATTCGGTATAGTTTATTTAACAGCTCAGATTCTCTGAGAAATCTTTGTGAGGCTTTGACTTCAATTAAAAGAAATGTTTTCTCTGATGTAAATTCTTAGAGGCAGCGATGATAAACCGGTGACACCGATGGGATTGCTGTGTAAAGAAAACAAACATTTGGATTAATCAGAGCCATTAACTTTCAGCGCCTAAAAATAGTTTCTGGTATCTAGAAAATATGTGGGAAACCTCAAAGTTTGCATGTCATCTCTTTCTATATGCAGCGTCCAGCATAGATACAGTAATATTTATAATACAAACCACTGGTAAGATGCCTATCGGGCCTCGTTTTATATTTTTTGCAGACATGATTGTGGAGCTGGCCGGCCACGCTCAGTTCATCACCACCACCTTCAGGCCGGAGCTGCTGGAGTCGGCAGACAAATTCTACGGAGTCAAATTCAGGAACAAGGTGAGGCGCTCCTCTCTGCTGGAAGATGGTTATTTTCTTTTAAGCAAATTATTTCATTTAATTATTCATTAGAGGTTGGTTTCTGATTCTCTTAAACATATTAAATCTGACATTTCAAGACCTCTTGAATTTCATGTTGGCTAAATAAGCTAGAAAAGGCGGTGAAGACTCTTCAAACAAAGCAGACAGTTCAAGAAGAGATTAAATTCCATCCATCCATTTTCTGTTCACCCTTGTCCCTAATGGGGTCGGGAGGTGCTGGTTCCTATCTCCAGCTGCGTTCCGGGCGAGAGGCGGGGTCACCCTGGACAGGTCGCCAGTCTGTCGCAGGGCAACACAGAAACAAACAGGACAAACAACCATGCACACACACACTCACACCTAGGGACAATTTAGAAAGACCAATTAACCTGACAGTCATGTTTTTGGACTGTGGGAGGAAGCCAGAGTACCCGGAGAGAACCCACGCATGCACAGGGAGAACATGCAAACTCCGAGCAGAAAGACCCCGGGCCGGGAATCGAACCCAGGACCTTCTTGCTGCAAGGCAACAGTGCTGAGATTAAATTTATATATATAAATATATATTTAGCAAATCTGATCATTTCTATACTCTGGTTGAATTTATGACTTTGTTACCTCTGTTCTTCAATTCAGCAGAAGCTACAATTTCCCAAAGTCGGAGTTCATGGAGCTCATGTCCTAAAAACAAATCAAAACATATTTTGCTTTTCAAGAACATAATAATATAAAGTATTTTTATTATTACTTCTACCGGGTTTCTAAAGGTTCTTAAAAAGCCATAATGTCTTAATTTAATAATCTCAGTTTAGTAAAGTCTTAAGTATTTCATATGAGGTCACTATAATTACACACAGCATTTTCTTCAATTTGTGCAAAACCAGGATTTTAATAGTTGTCTGAAATCCAGCAAGGATAAATGCTGTAATAATGAGTCACCGAGTTGTTGATAATGTTATATTGAATTAGCTTAATTCACTAAGTAATTTAGTCTTTACTTAAAAGAACTTTAATGACACTTGCTAAATCCATTTTTTAAAAAACTAAATAAATAAATAAACATGTTTTCTTGTAACTTGAACTGAAACAAAAGCTATAAAGTTGCTTTCATCCAATCAGAGGCTTCTATCTTACCCTGTCTACTTTAATCATTTTTCCACAAAAGTTCAGCAGGAATGGAGAACTTTCCTCTGTAAACAAGGTTTTCTATCTGTTCTTTACCGACCCGCTCTGCCGGAGAGATTCTTCAGCGTTTAATGTTTCATAACCTGAATTATTGGTGCTTCGTCAGAGTGGCATTGATTGGTTGTGAAGTGTCTCTGTGTCTTTGTGTTTTAAGGTGAGTCACATCGACGTGATCACAGCGGAGCAGGCCAAAGACTTTGTGGAGGACGACACCACCCATGGTTAACGCGCTCTGCCTCCGACGTCCAGGGCCACACACAGAAATAATCCACCATGTTTTTACTTCTGTTGGAGATTAAACTCTGAAAATATGTCGCTTCTCACAGTTGGAGTTTAGACACATTACAATCCTGAAATGCATAAATGAGGACGAGGAGAGACAAATCAAAGAAATCTGAGTTTATGTTTGTCCGATCCCTGAACCCAGATTTCACACTGGACCTCCAACTTCATAAAGTTTAGTTACTTTTCACATAGAGAGGTCTTTGAGTTTGTGTTGCTGTGTTACATTTTCAAACATTGAAGCTGACGTTGGATGAGGTAGAGACAGAAACGACTCCTCTTTTGTACATACAAATCTGTTTTGATACGACTTGAGTTAAAATGTTGCTTTTAAGGTTTGTGAGAAGACGGGGCGAAGAGGGGGAGGTTCAGCTTGTTTTCGCTGCCAGCTATGGAACAACAGCGTTCATATACAGTCATATTTTCTAAATTTCTGTAACCTAAACCGCTTGTACTCTTGAAACGATGATTGTTAGTGTTTAGATTGTTATACCTCACCCTGGTTATTACTGTATTGTGTAACTTTTTGCTTTAGGTCAGTGGAATAAAAGTTTATATTCGTCTTTGTCTAATTTCCCCGTCTGGACTGAAGTTAGCCACCTGAGTCGCTGTCTAAGCAGGGAGAGGGTTTGGGTAAAGCAGCCTGTTAATACCGCACTAAGTCCAACTTTTCATATTTTTATTTGGAAATAAACTTCTCATTAGTTGTGCTTTTATTTCCCAGTCTGATTTTGAAATGTTCTGTTTTTTATGCTATTGAAAAAGCTTATAAAAATAATTAAAGGTTTTAAAACAAGGTCATTGTTTCGTTTGTTTTCCTCTAAGACCACAAGGTGGCGCTGCAGCTAACTCCTGACCTCAAGACTGGCTGAGATTTTTTTTTTAATTTGGTAGACATTGAGTTTTTTCTAAAAAGCATGTTAGCATAAGAAAAGTGAGTATTTTATTCATTTTTAAAAGCAACAATATATAGATTTGTCTGTGATATTTTAATTAAGGTTTCTTTTTGAGTGTGATCCAAATTCAGTTTCTCAGCTTCAATTTGATTTAACTGTTTATTTTTTTCACACTGTTAAATCTTTATTAGTAGCCAGATGTGTGCTGTGAATGGAAAATAACTTCAGTAGTAAATTGTATATATTGTAAATGCATTGCAAAACAAAAACCCATTTTCAAGTCAGATTTTTCTGTAAATGTTTAGACCATAACTTGATTTTCACTTCTTTCTTTTTGCTTTTAGTGAAAATTTAAAAATTGATTATCTGTAATCATTAAAATTAACATTTATAAATAAGTGTATAATGTGAATTTGTTTACTTATTTATATTGGGTTCTCAAAGTGGGGGTTGAGTCCCTCGTTTGGGTCATAGTAGAGGGGTCACGAAATGATTTTCATAATCATAGTGATGCGACCTCTGACCTCTCTTTAGGGTCAACAGGGACAAAATTAAATAAATATGAAGTAATTAAATGACTCGTTAAATCATGTACAGTAATATACCTTTTTTATTCATTGTTGTAAAAGAAATTGACTTCAAAATACCAACAATTATGCAACAATATTTTTATTTTTAAATAAATAGCAGGAAACATTTGTATTTTTAGGTGGTAGCCCAGCTTGGCACTGTGAATTTAGGAGTCACAGGTGTACTGAATTAACTTTTGAAAGATATTCTCATTTATTCAGATGCTCCTCTGTTAGCGATTCACTAAAACATGCTGGAAATCCTAACTTGCCCTTTCCAGTCAGTTTCCCTTCATATAATCCTTTAACTTCAGAGCCAGACGCAGTGAAATGTGCGTCTGGCGCACATTTCGCTGGCCTTGCAGTGACGTTATGTTTTGATATTTAGGTCCATTATTCTGCTTAATCAAAGCGTCCCAGCAGAGCTCCTTTCATTCTCGTGTAACATCAGCCTGCACTGGCAGCCTCTCTGAAAGCCTGTGACCTCCAGCGACGGCCTCAAGGGTCACTGCTGTAATACCACAGGCCTCCGAATCATCCTGGCCGGCGGCGCGGCGAGGTGCCAAGGAGTCGGTCTAACCTTTAAGAGCGGAGTGCCCGACGGTTCAGTGTTCAGAAGCTGTGGAGCCCTTTCTGATTGATGCAGGACACATTTTGCTTTCTATTATTTTTAGTTTTAAGCTGATGAGGACGTTTTTATTTTTCTCAAAGTGTAATAAAGAATCCACCCTCAGGGGGCGCTCAAGAACTAGAATGTAGATAAAAACTATAAATATTCTTAGAAGAATAAGAACTTTACACGGTACCAGGAGTGGTACTACTGTGGTACTATTATATTTTGTACTGTTTCTAGACATGATCTGTGTAAACAAAGTTATTAATGTGGGATAAAAATGTATGCTATTTTTTAAAAGTTTGCACCTTGTCACTGCATCAAACCTTCCTCTTTTCTTCAACTAAAACTCATTTGCTCCACATGTGTAAATAAATTAGTAAAATAAAAGAACCAGCCAGCTGTTGTCACACTTCTGATTTCACATTTTTATTGCTTTTCTATATTTATTTGTAGTTTTATGCTTTTCTAAAACATCCATCCATCCATTTTCTGTTCACCCTTGTCCCTAATGGGGTTGGGAGTTGCTGGTGCCTATCTCCAGCTGTGTTTTTCTAAAACATTTGAAATGTAAATTAACCAACTTCTATGGCATATTTAAATAAATGGAAACCCCTTTCATGCC
>CAEFZY010045454.1:0-22457 GCA_903066815.1 Brachyrhaphis roseni
TCGCATAACAAAAACATTGTCAGACCTTGTTCATGCACGTACTCTCAGCTTATGACATTCAATGGAGAAACTTGTTAGGCCTTAGGGCTTATTCCATCTTACTATATTTACCTAAACTATCTGTTGTTATCTGTTAACAAACTCTGGCGCCTTGCTTTGGTACGTGTGGTGAAGCATTAGTCCACTCATCAGTCTGCTGTGACTGCTGCAGGGAGAGGTCAACAGAAAACCTATCTAACTGGTTCTGCAGAGACTCTCTCTGGTCTACATACTCTAACAGACTGACCAATACTAATGTGGTTAAATAAGTAAAAGAAATTGTTAAAAGAAATAATAACACAATTTTTACTTCACAAAACCAGAACCACACAGCTTGATCCAGATCATTTTTTATTATTAAGATGCAGTTTTTTTGTAAATATTTGCCTAAGATCACCAAACACCAAACATAAACCTTAAAAAAACATTTTTTTCCCCCCTGCTTGTCGATTCTTCAGGATCGTGTGGGTTTATCAGACGGTGGGAGTTTGGGTGTATCCCCTCCTCGGACACTTCAGCGCCGCTGGTCTGCTGGGCTTCTTCTTCTTCAACATGGCGGTGGTGACCCTGCTCTACCTTCTGGGCGACCGGCTCAACAGTCAAGTCTGGAGTGAGACGTGTTACTTTTATTTATGGCGTTTAGCCTCTTTGTGTCGGGTTCTCCTTTATATCGCTCCTCTTTTGTCGTCTTCATTCCAGGAAAGGACAAAGTGGAGTGACTAAGCATTTCTGCACTTCTGAGACAGCTGCACCCCATATAACTACAATTACTGTTTCCAGGTCAAAACAAAAATACACGACAAGAATCCAAGCAGCATATTAAATAAGCTTCCACCCGCTACAGTCCAGCTGTTTGTTGTGTTTAACTTGATCCAGACTTTCTGTGTTACTGCGTCTGGATCCGGTTCAACCTGAATAAGATGCCTATTATTCTGCTGATTGTGGAGCGTCTTGTGAGAAAACGAGTCCAGTCTACAATGCTGAACAGCACTGCAGTGATCTTATCACAAATCTCCAGACATTCCCAGAAGCATCACTGGTTTGGAGTCCATTAGTTTCTCTTTCTTCACCCTCCTCTCAGATCTCTGAAGCCTTTGAGGTGTTGCAGGTAGTTTGGATCGGCGTCCACTAGTCCGACAGAAAGGATCTTTGCCAGTAAATGCACATCTTCCTCACTCAGGTCATTCTGTTAAAGAGTCATGCATCAAATGTTTGATCGCTTGAGATTTAAATGAAACAGCTGCAGATGGAAAAACTACTCACCAGTTTGCTGTTGGAAGAGGATTCAGGAATTTGGGACTTTTGAAGCTTTTTTCCCTGTAAACAGCAGTAATCATGTCAGATAACCAGGTTTTATGTTCCTTTTCTGGTAACTTGCTTTTGTTAAATTTTCGAAAATATCAAAGGGTTACTCACATCTTTCAGGCCTTTGGAAAAGCAAATTACAACAAAGAGCAATCCGGCAACCACCTGAACCAAAGAAACACACCCGTCAATACCAGAACCACCATTCCTCTCAGAAAAACTGAAACATTTTGAACCTTTACTTACTCCAACCAGCTCCAACATGTTTGCTTCTCAAGCGTCTGTTCTGCTTCTATAGTCAGCCGTGTCTTGATTTGATCTTTATAAACCCGGCTGCTGCCACCCATCAGGCGACTGTGCGTAAGCCGGCAGGCGAAAAATTCCCTGGTAGAACCTGCAGAACGGGACGAGCTGCATCGCTAGGAAGGCACCTGATGCTGAGTCTTAACAATAAACAGTTACAATTGTTTGTTACGTAAAGTGTTTGCGTGAATACCGCCTCTGGAGCAGGAAGAAAGCTGTTATTGACAGTCACTGCAGCCTGTAATCACAGGGAACTGAGACGCACTTGGAAAACATTACAATCACCTCCACCCTCATCTGCACATCACAAAATACTTGAGAGATTTGTCAATATGACTTTCTGGAGTCTTTAACCTTCATAATATTTTAAAAAGCTTCATTTATTGTTTGCACTGTGAGAATATAAAGGTTTGCTTTCCTTCTCTTCATTGTTTTCCTGGGACTCGACCAGCTGCAGCTATGAGGAAACAGTAGCTGCAAGGAAAACATTTTCATCCTTAAGTTCAAATTGGTCACTGAAAACTTGTTTAAAATTAAAAGCAAAAATTATTTCCTGGATCTTTTTTACCTGCTGAGCAATTAAATAGGCAAATAGTAGTTGAATTAAATGACTGAGTCAGGTTTTTGAAGAAAATGGGATCTTTGTAGAGCTGAAATGTAAAGAATGATTTTCGTCTTTTCTCTCAAAAATAAACGCATGCAGTATTTATTTTCTGGCAGCCAAATGTACACCAATATGCTTTACTTAGAGTTGTCAAAGTGACATGGATGAAAAACATTCACACCATACTTTTCAGATCTCATTGTGAAATATCTTAAAAAGTGTCCTTTTTCATCCACTTTACAGTTTTTTTACTACTTTGTCTGTTTCATAAAATCACAATAAAACGAGTTTGTTCTCATAACCTGACAAAAACCTTGTGGAAATTTCCTCCATCATGTTTGATCTGGTTTTTACTCATGATCTGAAGGAAATTCTCCACACTGGATCCTCACTTGGTGAGACCTTTAATAACCCGGCTGCTTGTCAGTCGATAAATTAAATTGTGTTAAATTAAGTCACACAAACACTCTTTTGACCCTAGACAAACTCTTAACAAACCCGGGAGGAAAAGTGTTTTGTAACAAGGGAAACTTAGTGGAAAAATACAAAAAAACTCCACAGAAATGCTGAATATGGGTTTTTACACAGCCACAGGCTGAATGCGGTCACACAGGGTTAGCCGGTCAGCAGGACTTGGGTAACACAAAGAAAGAAAAATGTAGTGCAACAGAAATCAGAATTTCCCAAACGAACTGGATTTACAAATGTCAATCCAGCGCAAATCGCACAGAAAAGCATACAAAACCCCAAACTGCTCAGTGAAACAGGAAAAGCCAAATATAAGAAGGAACAGCTGAAGATGAAGATGTAAAACTCCAGTAAGAACAGATCTGGTCGTCCTTCATGTTCTTTTCTGGTGGACACAGGGCAGATTTTTCAGATCTTACAGTAATCAGTTTATTGTCCTCACAGTTTTCATCTAGATTTTGACTCTGGGTTTTTGGGTTGGTTTTGCTTTCCATTTTATTTTGCTTCATGTTTTAGTTCACTTTAGTTTAACCCTTCATGGACCTTTTGATATTATTATTTGAGGTATTTAGTCTAATTAGAATTGTCTTATAGCTTTCCTTATTTTCAGTCCTTTATAGTGTTTCTAGTTAGGTTTTATTCTTTAGTTACCTTAGGTTCTGTCCTTGTTTGTCTGAGTCCATGTCAAGCCTTCTTTAATGACTTAGTTTAATTCTGTTTTATCCTTCTAGTTATTTCTTATTTCAGCCTCCCTGCAGTGTTTCTAGTAATGTTTGTTTCTTAATTTCATCACCCTATTCAGTTATTCTTCCATGTCCGAGTCTATATAGATACTGTATATAGATATATCTTCCTTTAGTAATTCTAGAGGAATTACTAAAGATTATTTCTTAAGTCCTTGTAGCTCCCCCCGTAGTGTTACTAGTTCTTATTTTCTCTCTTTAGGTTCAGTTAGTCTTAATTTAGTAATTCGAGTTAGGTTATTTCTTTGTTTAGATCTTCTAGTTTCTCTAGCTCTATGTTCTTTAGTTCTTATTGTTGTTAGATCAGTTAGACACTCTTAGTGTCTGTATTAGCAGCATTTTTCAGTTCCCCGTTTTCCTCCCTTTTTGTGTTTGGATTTTCTTGCACCCTTGGATTTGGGATTTTTTTTATTAGTTAATTTTCTTCATTAAAACATCCATTTATTTCTACGTCTACTGCCTCCTGCGTTTGGGTCCACCTCCACACCTCATCATGACAGATTTTAGCTTAAAATGTTTGTTTTTGATCAAGTTTATAGTATTGTCATAATTTTAATAATTTTGAGCTTTTAGTTTCATTACAGTTTCTGTTTTGATCATTTCTTTGCTTAGCTTTTGCCGTTTTAGTTCACATGTTCTTGTTTGGTACTGTTTTCTTTAGTGTTGTTGGACTTAGATTCTGATTCTTATTCATTTTTCTCCTTCCCCAGCTGCAGCTACTCCCTGGTGATTAGCTCTTCTGGTTCTCATGTCATTCTCCACTCCATCGTCAGTATATACAAACTTAATTTCTGCATTGTTCTCCACTGGTTCCTCTATCTTACATTTTGCCACTGCAATATAATGTTTTTGTTTGTTTATTGTGTTTGATTTTTTAAAATAACGTAAAGCACTTCGACATGTGCTACAAACATCACATCCTCTGAGGCAGATGCCAGGTTGTTTTGCTCCATGAGTGAGAATCAGGCTTTCGCTTCCTCGTTCCTGCATTTTCAAGAAACCAGTTTTCAGTTCTCTGCCTTCATGCAGAAAAAAGAAATGAATGCCAACAAGCACCACTCATCATCACCTGCTGATCTCAGCTGCTACGCTCACCTCCTCCCATGAAACTCCACCACCATATTCCGATCATATCAACTCCTTAAATAACCACTTACTTTTCCTCCTCAGTGTCATAAATAAAGCCTGATGGCCAGAGAGGCTGATAAAATACTGGGGGAACTCCTGACTTCTATGTTTCAGTTCTAGTCAGTCTTTGGGCTGCTTTTGCTCTGATCCCTCACAAGGAGCCGTTTGCACCGGCAGACCGACCCAACCAGAGGCATGAAGCCTCTGACGGCCCCAAGGATCTCTGGAACCCTCAAACCTTTCCACCACGATAAGGTGGCAGCCCAAAGAGGGGAAAAATAAAACCAGAAACAGACGTTAAACGATCTGGAGAGAGGCCTCAAGGTGGCGCTCTGGTGTTAAACCAGTGATGGTAAAGAAAGACCTGACAGTATTAATTGATGTAAAATGGCTGCCTTTAATCAGCTCGGTTCTGATTCTGTTGCTTTCTTCCAACCTTACAGACTGACATTGAATAATCTGAATTGCAAGCTTTTATTACATTTAGGGTCAAACTGGACTGTGAGTAAGAGAACCTAAGTCCAGTCTTTGCTTTTATTGAGAGTGAAGAGGGCCAAATGACAATAAATAGTTTATGAAATAATTTTTTAAATGTGTCATTAATGTATTACAACTCTTCACTCTCCATAGATTCTGAATCTTTTGATCCATGTTTAAATAGTATAAGTTTATTCATAAATTGTTATTTAAAAATATACAATAAAGCTTTCAGAAATACATTTTTCTGTATTTTGTCAACAAAAATAATGTATTTTGTATGACTAAAACTTTCTAAGTATTTCATACTTATCGAAAGTCATTTTCTATTCTTTTTACTTTTTTTCTGAAATATATTTCAAAACTTGTACTCTTTTACTTTTACTTTAGTAAAACAATACAGCAGGGAATGAGCTGAAATGTGTTGTACTAATAAACTTGATTGATTGATTAAACAGTTCAACCTGTTCTTTTACTTTTACTAGAATATTTTTTCATACCATTATCTGTACTTCTACTTAAGGAGAAGATGTGAGTACTTCTGATCCATCTGTGGAAATGTTCAAACTAGTGTGAACAGTTTGTTCTCCTGATTTCATTACCGCCAGAGGGCGCTGACTCATTTGGTTTGAAAACAGAAACAAGATCCAATAGATCATTTCCAGATTCTTCCGTAAGACGCGCTGTACCATAACGTGATATCATCAGGACATATTTCAACTTATTTTATCTGTTTAAGTAAACCCAAGGAAACCTAGTTTTGGAGTGTTTTATATCTCATATTAACACATTTTTAATATATTACTTTTATTTTGTACTATTTAACATGACAGTAATTTTCAAATATTCAAATTAAATACATGTTGTTTTGTGAAAACTGAACTTTACCTTATTATGTGAGCTCGATTGCGTAAACAATATCGCTTTTGGTTTCAGATTGTTGCTTTTATTTTATTTTTTTTTTTATTATTATTATTGTCAGTATCTAACTTTAACAACTCAGACATACTTTTGCGACCTGGACGACATAAAGTGAACCCGTCTGTTAGTGGTGTAGTTATAGAAACAATTAAATAACTATGATATGAGCGAGTTTTATTGATTTTACTGTAATATATAAAAACGTTTACAAAGGCAGGGATCACGCATGCGCACAGTGTGCATCTAGAACATTTCTGATGTTTCGCGACATTTCTTTACTACTCGGGGCAAAGTTTACGGAAATGTAGTACATTTTCCGGTTTAATTGTCAACCTTTCAAAATTAAATCTCACCATATGTTTACAAAATTATTATTTTTGGCACATAGTGATCCCATTTTGGCACATATTTATATAGTAGTAGTAATTATGTAAATTAAAGTGTTTTTCAACACAGATTTGAACGGTTGGTGCTGCTAACATTACTAAAAGACTTTTGTTTTTTAAAGTTTAACCGGAAATATCGGTTGTATTTCCGTAAAATTGACACACTACATTAAAAGCGCCGTACAGCGGTTGTTGACAGATCTTTTGGAGTTGAGTGAAAGATTTAGTTTCATCCAGTTTATTGTTAGCGTTCCAAGTTAATCTCTGAAAAATGTCCGGTGTATAACCTCTGAAAGCAGCCGCAGAGAGAAGCGCGGGGAGGCGGGGAGGCCGGGAGGCTGTTTGTGGAGCCGCTTTTGGTGAGATTCACTGCTTGGCTTTAGCGGATCACTGACACATGCTCTCAAAGTTGTTTAAGAGGAGATTTTAGCGAATGAAAAACACAATAAAAATACATTTTGGATGTTTATATTAATGATGGCTTTGAGTTCCTGATTGAAGTCCGTGCTAAATTCTAACACTTTAGCTTGCTAACTGCCTCTCTTATGGTGGAATATAACCTCTTAAAGTATCGATGACACCACGTGTTGAACGCTTTGACTCAATTTATATGTTTTATTTTATCATTAGAGAAAACCGACCTGTCAACTGCTTCATAAACACCAAATTGGGCAGGTTGCATCACTCATTGCTCACCTGGCTAGCTTATGATCTCTATGCTAACTATGGTAACAGGAAACATCATCCTGGATTATTAGAATATTGTCAATATTGGCTGTTAATGTAAAGTGAGTAAATTGTGATATTTTTATGTACATGATGTCAGAAATGTGCTGAGATTAAGAAGTCCAAAGCTTCAGGAGGAAAATTAATTATTAGCTTGGCTAATTGGTTTAAAGCCTGTATGTAGGTGCATGTCTACAGGTTAGAATATCACCAAAAAGTTAATTTGACTAATTAATACCATTAATTCATTCAGGAATGTTAGGCTTTACTCAACCATGAAAACCTTATCACCTCCCAGCTGCCTTCTCTCGTGTTGTATCAAAGCATATTATAGGAAAGTTTAGTGGAAGAAAAATGCCCTCAAGCAGCTTTGCATTTGGAGATGTACAAGGCGTGCCAGAGCCTCCAGATCAACTACACACCGATGTTTACAGAACTAGCAGAGTGTTTTATTTTCACATGAAAATAAATTTATAATTTCATTTAGAAATCAAGACTATTAAGGCAGAGAATCTAAACTGCTTGAAGTCCAGGTTAAAGTTTCCACTAAACTACATCCTCTGCTGGTGTTGGTCCACTGGATTTTATCACGTTCGACTATACAAGTTCATGCAAAAGGAGCCCCAACCAAGTACAGGGTGCATCTACTCACATAGTGTAAAAGAAAGATGACGTGTTCTTATTGTTAGTTTTTGTGATTAAATGCTGGATTTGAACTCTCATTCCTAGAAGAACTCCTGCTACTTTATCATCAATACTTCAGGGCCGCAGTTAATAATTGATTTTAGTAATCTGTTCTTCTGACGACTAATTTTCTGCTCAATTTAACACCAATACAGCATGTGGCTAATCTGGTGATTATTTTTTGGGTTAACAGATTAATAATTGGATAGCAGAAAGTGTTTGTTATTATTAAGGAGATTTAGGTAGAGTTTTTGTCAGTTTTTGTTTTTATCCTTTTAAAGGAAAATATATATATATATTTGTACAGTTTTGGCTTAATTACTGCTCTGAAGATGTTGTTCTTTCAGCAAATGGTCTTTTGTTGACTTTGTGTATGCCAGTTAGTGAATAATTACAAAATTACATGATTATTTCAATAATCGATTCATCATGATTAATTGTTTTAGCTCTACTTCCATTACATATAAATCATAATAAGTGGCCAGTAATTATTGCTTTTCTTTGTGTTTACACTGATCCTCCATGTCTGTTCTTTATGACGCTATAATGATGTTACTTTTGCAGGGTGAAGTGTATCCTGCCACCATGCTGTGTTGGGGAAACGCCTCCTACGGACAGCTCGGCCTGGGCGGGATCGACGACGAGATTGTAGTTGAGCCGCGAAGGTGTGAGTTTTTTCACGGGAAGCGAGTGAGCGACGTCGGCTGCGGCCGCAGACACACGGCCTTCCTGCTGGACGATGGGACCGTCTACACCTGCGGCTGCAACGACCTGGGCCAGCTGGGTCACGACAAGTCCAGGAAGAAACCAGGTTGGTGACGTTCATGGTTTCTGTCTGGTTCCGTCGGCCTCTGCTGATAAAAACCTGAACCGTGTCATCTATCAGAGCAGGTCGTGGCCTTGGACGCACAGATTATCATGGCGTTGTCCTGCGGAGAGTCGCACACGCTGGCCTTAAACGACAAAGGCCAGGTTTTCTCCTGGGGGCTCGGCTCAGACGGACAGCTGGGTCTAAATAACTTTGAGGAATGTATTCGAGTTCCGAGGTAGATCCAGTCTGATGGCTTTTTAATAACAGATTAACTATAAAAAAAATGTTCTTGAGTTTATATGTTGATTTATTCAATAATTTAGCAGTAAAAAGTTATTGAATTAAAAATGTTGCTTATTTTGTCTATTAGTTTTTGATTAATTTATTACATTCCATTAACTTGAATAAGATTTTTGAGTCACATCACTAAGACAAATGTCGCACTTCTCAAATTTCTCCATTTAGCCTTTTCATGTTGTTTGTTTATTTCAAAAGGCAAAATGCATATTACAAAATATGACAGTGTTAGTTTTCATCTGCAGCCTGTATAATACAAAATATTAGACAAGTTAACCAGTGAAGAGAATAATAAATAAAAAGCACTTTTTTATCTAACAAACGTTAAACGAATAAAAAGCTATATAATATTTTATAATGATTTATTTGAGTTAACAGTTATACACTACCACTTTGTGTTGCTCTGTCACATCAATTACTAATAAAGAACATAAAAATTTGTGGGGGAAAAAAAAGGTCAGAAGGGAACCAACACAATATTTGCTTCTGCTTTTATTATATAAAGTCTGATAAAATGTGTTGTTTTTATTCTGCTGCTCATGTTCTTATTTTATATGTTTTATCAGGAATATCAAGAGTTTATCAGATGTACAGGTAGCCCACCTGGCTTGTGGGTACTGGCACTCCCTCGCTCTCTCCAGAGGTGAGGACGTTTTGTTTGGTTTATTTCTTCTTCCCCTCGTCTCGGTTCCGGTCCATCACAGCGCGTTTGTTTCCAGGCGGCCAGATCTTCTCCTGGGGTCAGAACCGATACGGCCAGCTGGGGCTGGGCCTGACGGGTCAGAGCATCTCCACGCCTCAGGCCGTCCAGTCGCTGCAGGCCATTCCCTTTGCTCAGCTGGCAGCAGGTGGCGCTCACAGCTTCGCCCTCACTCTCTCTGGAGCCGTGTTCGGCTGGGGCCGCAACAAGTTCGGTCAGCTGGGGGTCAACGACACCAACGGTGGGCGCTTTACGAAGCCGTACGCTGCCTGGGAGTGTTTGAGGCTAATTCTCTTCTGGCCTTCAACAGATCGCTGCTTCCCAACTCTCCTCAAGTCCTTGAGATCCCAGAGAGTGATCTACGTCTGCTGTGGAGAAGATCACACGGCCGTGCTCACAAAGGTCGGCTAGATCCGTTCAGCTTTTCAGAACGTTTTCATTTGAATCTGCAAACAGCCAGGAGTCTGGCTGGTTTTTGCTTTATTTTAATGGTTGTGAATACTTTTCTGTCACACAAAACTGAATGAATTCATGTCTGTAGTTGAGTATTATGTAAAATCAACTTTTTTTTAAAGAAACAGAGGCGTCAAATTTCTTTTATGTTATATTTGACATATGTAGTGACAACTGAAGGTAACATAATTACTTTAATGTGCTGTAAAATGGAAAATACATAATACTGCCCCTTGAAAGATTGTGACCTAAATTCAGTTGAATCGTTTTTGTTCATTCAACAGTTTTTAATAAAGTGCAAATATTAATCATGGCATCAAGTTTTAATGAGCATTTTAGAGTATAATTAGCTTATATACCACAGTTTAACTCTCTCCTTTTTTTCTTTGGTCCCATAAAGTGTATTTTAATTTTGCTGAATTATCAATAAACAGCTCTTTCAATGCTGATTTTTAACGTATCTGCTGTCGGAGCTCACTGCTGTTCTTCTTCCCTGCCAGCAGCAGGTTCCTACACATTAGCAACACAAACATGGAGAACAAAAAACATGGC
The DNA here is from genome assembly GCA_903066815.1 of Brachyrhaphis roseni. Classification (NCBI taxonomy): domain Eukaryota; kingdom Metazoa; phylum Chordata; class Actinopteri; order Cyprinodontiformes; family Poeciliidae; genus Brachyrhaphis; species Brachyrhaphis roseni. Next base: position 10,598 of record CAEFZY010045454.1, read on the forward strand.
AAAATGTGTATGATTTGATGTTTAAAGCAAGATGAGACACACACAGCAGTCACTACGTTTTCACCTTGAGGGGAAACGTTGCATTAAAATGAAGTTTGTAGCTCAACATGTAAAAGAAAGCGAATCATTCAGCTGTGTTCAATCCTGCCAGGCTTCTACACATCAAATGATGGATGATGGTCTTATTTAAGAGATTTGGGTCAAAGAAAACAAATTTGATGACGTTAACAATTGCTCTGTTGTATTTGCATGTTTATTGTCATTTTCAGCCTCATGTTTCCGTGTGTTTCCACAGGAAGGGGGTGTGTTTACGTTTGGAGCAGGAGGGTACGGACAACTCGGCCATAACTCCACCAACCATGAAATCAACCCCAGGAAGGTGTTTGAGCTCATGGGAAATGTAGTCACTCAGATTTCATGTGGAAGGTAAACGATAAAATGATAAAATGAGAGACAAAATGCGGACGCTGCGTCTGTTTAGACATTCATAACATTCTGAACATCAGGCAGCACACGCTGGCTTTCACACCCGCTTGTGGGAAGATCTACTCGTTTGGACTGGGAGGGAACGGCCAGCTGGGCACGCGCGCCACCTGCAACAGGAAGAGCCCCTCACCTGTTAAAGGACCCTGGGTCACTTCCTGTCCCTCAGAGGAGAACGGTGAGACTCACTGAAGAAAGCTGGAGAAAATCTAAAGATCTCATTAAAGCAAATGCGATGAAAATCCAGCGTTACATGAATAATATGTCTATTATTGTACTAACTATATGCTTTAATGTCCAGACTCGGAGCAGAGCTGCTTGGTCAAAAGGATTTACGCTGGAGGAGATCAGAGCTTTGCTCATTATTGCAGCACTAATGTAAGTAAACATTAATTTAATATAATTATTTTAGTTTGTCTTTAAAAAATGATTTGTTCAGTAATATTGCTTTTTGTCCCCTATTGCTCTCTCTACATTAATAATTCATATCTCTAGATTTTGGAAAGAAAATAAAATCTTTTTTATTTTTTTCCTTCTGGTACAAAAGTAAATGTAATCAGATGCTCTGAAATTAAACCTGAATTATTAAAGTTTCTGAATCCAAAATGCCAGTGGCATTCAGGGTCTGTATAATGGAATATGATGCATTCAAGTACCATACGTCACACTTAGAAGCCTCTAGCTGCAGCTAGCACCTGATCACTTGCACTAAGTGGACTGTAACCATGAATCCAATATATTTTACTGAAAACTTAAAGTGTCTTGAAAAAGTATTGACACCCTTTGTTACTACATGCTTGTAGCTAAAGACGGTGATTCAAAGCAGTCAGCTGGCCGTCCATGGAAATCTTTTACTATTTGGCAATATGACCTTCATAATATTATAATTATGACTGGATTTTAATGTCTGTAGTTAAATTTAATTCTTTCTTATGATTGGCTGAGTTAATTCACCAGTTCTAGGTATTAAATGGACCTTGTTGTAATTTAGTTTTGCTTTTTAACCTTTTCCACATTTTGTCGCCTTACAGCTATAAACTTCACTGTATCTGAAAAGTGTGAATGAACAAGAGATTTTGAGAGACTTTGTTCATTCCAAATCTCTTTACTTATTGTTGTGGTGGATAATGCTTTGGGCAGAAAGGATCTCCAGTAGCAGTCAGTTTTACAACAAATCTGAAGAGGCCTCTGACTGAAGACTGTCTCATGATATTCTAACAGCTTAATATCTGAGCATCAGATAAGCATGTACAGTTTACAGTACATTTAAGAATCAGTAATGCACAAAAATGTTCTGCTGTACAAACTGTGAAATCCATCAAGTTTGTTTTTCAAACCTGATGGATTATATCAAAATAAGTTGACGTGGTTCTTCCTGTCTTTATTGTAGGAACCTCAGGACATGGAAAATTTGTCAGTACAAGATCCTCAAAGAAGGATTTGCACCCTGAATGAGGAGATCGTACAGAAATGGCTGAACAACTCACCAGGAAGACTCCCAGTCGACGTGTCCAAGTAAATCAGTCACTCAGATTTCTCCTGCCCTGATATTCCTATGGATGAAATCTTCTCAGCTCAGTTTGGAGGTTTTGTTGCACCATGTTAATAATGAGTCTGTCTGCTTCCTGCAGTGAGATCGACCTGGTGTTCTCCTCTGCCAGCTGCCTGAACGGTTCGTTTCTGTCCACCAGGTAATCAGCAGAACCAAACCTTCTCCACCATTTAGTCTCATCGCTCGCTTTAAAGCTGGTTTTTCCTTCTGCTCAGTCATCCGGGTCACTTCAGTACCAGCAGTAAATATTCTGGTGTGGACATGAACATGGCTCGGCTGCTTCTCCACAGAATGATCCAGCAGGACCACCCAAAGATTTCTCAGCAGGTCAGTCAGGAACAGAACCGATCTTCAGGAAAACGCATCGACGTCACAGAACAGATAGGAACTCAAATATTTAATTTGTGACCATAGAATAAAGTAAAAAAAATTTATTATCCCTTTTTATTGATTTTTAGAAATATATTAACAGATAAGGTGCAAAACTATAACCTACAAACAAATCCTGAGCAGCAGAAACACACAAACTAACCTGAAGTAAATAAATAAGATTAGCAACAAGTAGAAATAAGTTGCAACAACTGAATAATGCCAGATAACTTTGAGCATCGTTTCCAGTCTAAATGTGTCGTTGCTGCTTTGTGGCCTGAACGGATCCATCCTCAGTAACTGTAACCGGCCCGTCGTTGGTGTTTTGTGTCTCAGGTTGCTGCCAGTCTGGAGAAGGAGCTGATTCCCAAACTGAGCAGCTCTCCTCCAGACATCGAGGCGTTGAGGCTCTACCTGTCGCTGCCTGAAAGCCCTCTGTTCAGCGACCGCAGCAACTACATCACCATCACCATCCCCTTTTCCAAATGCGTCGTCGGCCTGAAGGAGGCGCCGCTGAAGGTTTTAGGTTGGTTCCCTTCATGCTCACTGAATCTCATTCCTCACCCTGGTCAGATTGAAAGAAAGAGTAAAAACCCAACAGGAAGTCAAAATTTGTAGTTAAAAAGCCTTATCTATGAGAATAAGTCATGATTACCAGTTTAGAAGTGAAATTTATGTTTTAAAGCCATAATTCTCAGGTTTTCAGTCAAATGTTTGAGGTTTTCAAGTCATAATTTTGAGTTTTAAATTCATAATTTGAATTTTTAAAGTCATAATGTCAAGTTTAAAGTCATCATTTTGAGAACAATAGTCCTAATTATGTTGTTGTCATTATGAAATTAAAATTCATAGTTATGACTTCCTGTTGGACTTTTTTTCATGGTGGAAATGAGCTTCTATACAGAACAGCAAGTCATGGATTCATAATAAAAATTTCCAGGCATTCTGATCAGCCTACTAAAAGTGAAGCATAAATTAAAAATGTTATTCACGTAATGCCATACCAGCACTTTAGCAACACTGATTCATTCAGGTTCATGAATGAGTATATTTCTGTTTTATACCTGAAGACATGCAGAACTTTTCTTCATGCCGACTGAAGCTTATGTTGATGAGTGGAGCCATCTTGGTCTCAGGTTGTTTTTATTTTTTAATGGCTTCAGGGAACTGGTGGTCCACATTTGAGCCACTGTTCTTCCAGCGGCTGGTCGACCTCTACAAGGACGTCATTGTGTTTCTGCTCCAGATGCACAAAATGGGCATTCCTCCAGCCGAGCAGCGGATCTTCACCTGCTTCGTGGACACTTCGCTCCGGTTCCTGGAGATTCTGCACAAGGTGAGAGAAGGTTTGGTGACTGGTTCTGCCGCTGCCGGGTTTTCTCTGCTTTCACTCTGCTGCTCTCTAAAGGTGAACGAGAAATCAGGAAGCATCATCCAGTACGACAAGTTCTACATCCACGAGCTGGATGACCTGATCGACATCAGGAACGACTACGTCACCTGGATTCAGAGGCAGATGTACCCCATGGTGAGTCAGAGGGAAGGTATTCTCACCCTGGAGGTTTTCACACCTTGTGATTAAATCTCTGATTTGTTTTTTTTCTCCTTTCTTTTCTAAAAAAGACGTATCTACTTCCTGTTAAATGCCTTCAGTGTTGATGTGTGTTTGTGTCCTCAGGGCCGCGACGGTGTGGTGACTCTCTGCAAGTATCCCTTCGTCTTCGATGCTCAGGCGAAGACGGCGCTGCTCCAGACAGACGCCGTCATACAGATGCAGGTATCTACTGCAGTTCTGCTGGATCTCTGCACTGTACCAACCCAACTGGGCCCGTTTTACCTCAACCTGTGTGTGAACACCAGATGGCGGTGGATCAGGCGCAGCTGCAGAACTTCAGCTCCATGTTCCTGCCCGCTGTGGAGTCGGTCAACCCCTGCCTCATCCTCATCGTTCGCAGGGAGAACATTGTGGGCGACACCATGGAGGTCCTCAGGAAGTCCAAGAACGTCGACTACAAGAAACCACTGAAGGTAAACATCTCTCACATCGACGTTTATAGAAGAAACCCAGCAAAGGTTGGATGATTTAAAAGCAAAGTTTGTATGAATTTAGTATTAATGCAGCTTTTTGTTCCTCGTGTCTTAAGAATCTGCACTGATTGGATGAGAATCAGTAGAAAACAGGAATTTTTAGTGTAACTTTTTACAGTCTTAAAAAATGAAAAATAGGAAAGTATGTTAAAAAATCTGAATAAATAGTCATTCCTGCATATAATCTAACAAAGTTCATCTAGTAGAAAGAACTTTTTAACTTTATTAATTAATCCACTGTAAGTTTACAGATAATTTGATTTATTATTATTGTCACTATTATTATTTACACACTGATGATGTTATTCAGTTCACCATCACTCTCAGACACACACACAGTCATTGATATTCATCCATTAACCCACAGTACTGTTTTTTTCCACTAATGTACTATTGTCATGTATCTTGTACTGTGATGTAAAATAAAAAAAAGTCTGAATATTTAGTTAAATTCTAGTGGATTTTACCGTCTTGTGGCCTCCATTGCAGGTGATCTTTGTGGGAGAAGATGCAGTTGACGCTGGAGGAGTCAGGAAGGAGTTCTTCCTCCTGATCATGAAGGAGCTGCTGGATCCCAAATATGGGATGTTTCGCTACTACGAGGAATCCAGACTCATCTGGTTTTCACACACGGTGTGAGCGCTCGGTGATACTGATGATAAACTTCCACTCACAAAGTTTACAAAATAGCCACGTAAATTAGCCCTTTAGAATTTATTTATAAAAATTCATTTAGGGGAAGCTAAGTGAGCTAAATGTTTTCAAAGTTAACAAAACCATTAAAGCCCTAAGTAAAAAATTAGCATTGCTATTAGCAACTGTGCGTACCATTGACAGTAAGGATCCATCATCATTGACATTGACTTTGTGGTGTCTGAAGAGCATCTCTGTTAAATCTTTTCCCATCTCTGCTTACCGCTGCAGACGTTCGAGGACTTTGACCTGTTTAACCTCATCGGGGTCATCTGTGGTCTGGCCATCTACAACTTCACTATCGTAGAGCTCAACTTCCCTCTGGCGCTCTACAAAAAGCTCCTGAAGAGGAAACCAACGTTGGAAGACCTGAAGGAGCTCAGGCCAGACGTGGGAAGGTTTGTGTTTATCTACCGTCCATCAAAATATTTAAATTCTGCCAGTTTTGACCGTTCTGTGATACGATCCTAAACCAGGAGCCTGCAGGAACTGCTGGACTACACTGAAGATGACATTGAAGACACTTTCTGTTTGAATTTCACTGTAAGTTCATTTTTGTTGAAACAAATAAATAAATAATTCTGTCTTTGAAAGAAAACATTTTAAAATGCCGCCTGCTTGTTTTCCAGATCACAGAAGATAACTATGGAGCCACTGAAGTCCTGGAGTTGGTACCAAACGGTGAAAACATTAATGTCAATAAGTCAAACCGGTAAAAATGTCTTTGCTGTCTTATTATTCATTAGCTGATGTGGGAGTCCTCAGGGTTTCATTTTACCATGATGATGTTTGTTCTAGGCAGGAGTTTGTGGACGCCTACGTGGATTACGTCTTTAACAAGTCAGTGGCTCCACTGTTTGAGGGATTCTACTCAGGTTTCCACAAAGTGTGCGGTGGGAGGGTTTTAGATCTGTTCCAGCCGAGCGAACTGCAAGCTATGATCATTGGCAACACCAACTATGACTGGACAGAGCTGGAGAAGGTGACCTTTCACAGCCTCCTACTGTTCTTTGTAAAAGTTTTCATACCTTTTCACATTCTGTCACACTGCAAAATTCAGAGTTTTATTTATGGGGATTTCTTTGTGATGGACTAACAGAACCTTTCAGTGGAGCCACATTCAGGAAAAATCATGAATTACACTTCTTCAGAGTTACAAAACACTAGAAATGGTAGAAACGGTAAATGGGCCTAGTCAAAGGATGTGGTAAGTCTGAGCTTTAGCTGTGTTGCAAAGAGGAATGGGCACAGATTTCAGTGTTTAGCTCTTCATTAGTGTTTGAAACAGACCTAAAAAATCCTTTACTTCATTTATGACAGAAATGCTCCACATCTGTCTGGAGATTCAACTAAACACAAATGTTGGTCAATCAGGAAATCCCAGTAGAATCCTTTGCTGTGTTTGTTTTTTGTAATGTGACAAAATGTGGAAAAGTTCAACACGTTTTCAAAGTGCTATGTGTGCAACATCACTGTGGAAAGACCTAGCATGAATAATTCTGGCTTTGGTTCTGCAGAGCACTGAATATAAAGGAGAATACTGGGCCGAACATCCAACCATGAAGCTCTTCTGGGAGGTCTTCCACGAACTTCCGTTGGAGAAGAAGAAACAGTTTCTATGTAAGTTTGATGAATCGTCTGAGCTTTAATCCCAATAAAGACGGTTCCCCTCAGCCAGCTGAATTCACGCTGTCCCCGTGTCTCCAGTGTTCCTCACAGGAAGCGACCGCATCCCCATCCTGGGCATGAAAAGCCTGAAGCTGGTGATCCAGCCGACCTGCGGAGGGGAGCAATACCTGCCTGTAGCCCACACCTGCTTCAACCTGTTGGACCTTCCCAAGTACTCGAGTATAGAAACGCTGAGAGAGAAGCTTTTACATGCGATAGATCACAATCAAGGCTTCAACCTGGCCTGATTCAGGAAGAGGGCTGGAGCTCCGACTGTTGATGGCGAACACATTCCCACATCGCTCACTGGCTGGAGAGAGGAGTCCCATTTTCCAAACTTAGTTCTTGCCATCGCAGTATTTCAATATTAGGATTAATATCAGCTGTGATTTATGGCTATGTAGACATGCTTTTATTCATGTTTGGATGACGCAGATTACTGCTGTGTACCATAAAAAGCTCTGAAACACAACTCCTGTAAGAAGCAGTGAAACAGCAGCAAAAAGCTTAAAACAAACGATCCGGTGTTTCTAACTGACACCAAAACAGGAAGTGATCTCGCCCATAAATCCAAAGACAAACGAAGATGATCCCAGACGTGACACCGTGTTCGGAGTCAGTCGCTGTATTTTACAGGAGTTGTGTTCAGCAAATGTTTGAATCTTCACAAGCTGAGAAGCATTTGAGCGCGGACTTCGTTTTATTGGCTGTATGCCTTAAACAATCCACAGATTAAAAATAAAGTACAGCCACTAATAAAAATCCCTCTTGGAGGAGGTTTGAGTGGTTAAAGTTGGTGGTTAACAGGAGTTCTGTCATTGATTTTTTTTTTTTCTTTTATTGCTATAAAATTGTAATTTAAGTATTTTAATTGTTGCAAAGGAAGAAATTTCAGTATTTTCAGAAACCACATTTTTCTGGACTTTAAATAGTTTTGATCATTTTGCACTACACATTTTGTTGCTTGATAAAAATAATACAAAATCATTTAAATTTACAAAAAAAGTTAAGAATTGTTCCAAAAATTGTTTTTAAGTGAACTCCAAATTACTTGCAGAAATGGACATTTCTATGGATGAATTGATGTGAATATTTGAGTTGGTCATTTTAATATTGCATTGACTAATTTGCTTGTCAGTTAACCAACCCTTGATTCTGTACTGCATCACCATTGTGTGACCAAAACAAGTATTTCAGTTGGATTGGACCACTACTGATATTTTTTTAAAAACATCAATGGATATCAAAGTTGATACTGATAAATACCACCAGTCATTTAGCAAACTTTTTTTTCCAAAAGTATTTCCAGAACACAAATCTATTCTTTTTTGCCCATAAGCATGACTTTCTTATAACAGTCTAAACTACCAATTATGATCTTTTCACTCAAAAAATAGATTTATTCCTCTTTCATGTGGTAATAATTCTGACCTGTTTCATAACATCTGAATGGCTCATTTAGCATTTAATCCAACTTTTACATTATTGACGTAATACATCATCATTACCGCCAGATGCCGTCAATCCAAACGTAAACAATGACTGAAAATTACATGAAATTTCTCAGAATTACTTCTCTTCAGAAGTTGTTGTCAATACTATCAGTTGTACTTTTAATACTTTTTTCCTTAATCTTATATCTTATTAGAGTATTATCGGCTCTCAATAATTAAAATCGATCTATAGACTGCGGCATCCATTACTTCCGTAAACAACGCGATGCTGTGTGACGTCAACGCTCTTCTGTGGATCAGCATGAAAGCCACACTTTGTTGGATGTGATTCGGTTTCTTTGATCTGATTCAGTTTTTTTCGTATTTTTTCTCCTCAAGCAGGAACTCGATTCTTTTTCTTACACATTTTAATTTTAATGATAAACTGTACATGTTAAGTAGCATTCCACTGAAGGACAACATGGCTGTCCAGTGCTGACGTTGTGGCACGCAGCAGTCCTAATGGGGCAGTTCGTGATGGACCAGCTTGTAGTGAGACCCACATTCAGGACACCGCTGGGGTTCTCCCTCATGGAGCCAGAACCATATGATAGCAGTGTTGTCTTCCTCACCTGCAACAAGAAAAAACAGAAAAATCACTCAAATTTAGCAAAGTTATGCAACTTGGAATAACTTTATATGGAAGTTTCTTACAGAGACAGCCGACCAGCCTCTTGTTTCCAATACTGGGGACGATGTGAGGGTCTGTCTTGGTGCCGGTGTAGTGTTTGGGCTTCAGGATGCTGTAGGGATCCTGTGAAAAACAGAAGATCAAGCAAAATACACCACTGTTTACCAAAACAGCTCAGAGAGGGAGCCTCAGAAAGCTGGAGGGAAGATGAGAAAAAAAAAAAAATGCAAAAATAAGAAAATTTGATTCCATAATTTCTGATGCTATTTTTCAGATTGGCTGCCAATCAAATTCATCAAGCTGCTTTACTCTATAGAGAGCAAAACAAATTAATTTTCTGATAAGAAAAAAAAAGAACTAACTGCAGAGAAAAAAACAAAAAACATAAGAACTATGGGAATAAAATAAAATTTCATGTGATTAATATTAAATATTACATATTTTGCTAGAAATGAGAAATAAGAGGATTGTGATGAAAATTTGAAGTATCTGGTAATAAAGTCATAATATGTGATAAATGTTTCCTCTGCAGAACTCAAATATCTCAAATCAGTAGGTATGAGACAGCATAAATGCTGAGAAAATAATTATTGCATAGTAATTAATAAATTATTATTAAAGTAATAGTTAATGAGTAGTGAATAAAAACATTCTGAGCGTTGTTGTTGTGGTAAAGAGACCCAGTCCAGAAGTTAATGCTTTTTGGTGAGCCATGGCAAAATGTTGGGAACATGGATCAGAAACTCACTTTTCCTTGTTTGAGGGCCTGCAGGGTGCGTCGCTCCAGTCCAGTCGCCTGCTCCTCATCTGTTGGGATTCCTGGGAAACAACCGTGTGTCAATAAGCTGAAATAGAGCATGTGGTTAAATAGTTTGGTGGCAATAAATGCGAACTTTGTCACTGGACACCTTCCCTCCAATCAGCAGGGAAGCTGGCTGCAATCCAGGGAAAGTTGCCAAGGAGGTGGGTCTATCAAAGGCCGCAACACAAAGCCCAAATGACCTTCATTACTGTCCCAACTGTTGCCACGTTCATTTAAACACATGAAATACAACATAATGACAATTAAGTGGTTTAGGGTCTTCCACAGAGCAGAGGAAATGCGCAGTTTATTATTAAAAACTGAAAATGACGCAGTTTCCAGCATGGAACATTCACCCAGATTGAGTCCGAGTCACAGCTGAGTTTTCCCCGCAGTGGAGCGGAGTGACTCCCCGGCTATAAATACATTGTCTTACCCCCAGCAGAGGCCATGGCTCGCTGCAGCGGTCTCGCCGCGGTTCCCCCCCTCAGCTGGAGGACTCTCAGCGGGCAGGTGCGGAGAAGAAGGCGGGCCGCCATGCTGGTTCTGGTGTTGGTTCGGTTCCACTCAGGTAAAGACAATGACCTGACTGTGACAAGGCTGAGAGCTGGACTAAAATGACCCCGATGCGGCCGACCAATGGGAGCGAAAGTTATGGCTGCGGCAGCCAATGGGATTTTAGGAAGGGCGGTCCAATGAATAACCGAGTTAAAAAGGTGCGGAAACTCAAACCTGACCACGAAAAGACAAATATAAATAGAAAAAATTTAAATGACGTTGAAAAATGTGATATTATACACCATAATTTGAAATATTCAAAGCATTTATTCCTTGTAATTAGAATCGAACGCACAGAAATGAACACATTTTTCAAAAGCCTTACATTTCTGTTTAAAATATCCTTTTCAAAAATTAATCTTGATATGAGTGATAAAAAGCAGTTTTCACAATAGTTCATTTTTTAAGACACCATTTTAAAATTTTCACTCTTCTTTAAGCAAAACACGTTAACTTCACGCAATGTTTTATATTTACCCACCCAAATAACAGTGGTATAATTGAAAAATTTAAATTAGGTATTTTGTTTCTTTAGATATTCTTGTATTTTGTACAGATTAAGAATGTTTTACTGTCTTTTCATGACCTTTGAGAGAAGAAAAATATATATTTAATCCCAGTTAAACTTTTGCCTGCATAAAAACAAGTCCACCTCGCTGCAGTAAACAGAAAGGGGCGGGGATGGACCACTGTCAGTCTCATACCTTATTTGGAAATGGACCATTGCACTCCGGAAGTGAAGGGGGCGCTATTTCCTATATTATCCACGACCTCCCGTTTTTATTTTCTTTTTAAATTTGTGATATATCGTCATCTTTAGGAAGGAGTTTCACTCTCAGCATCTATTTGAATTTTTCTCTTTATTTACTTCAGCGCAGGTCACAGTTTTTAACAAATTCTGTAGCTTCCGGTGTACTTCTAAATCTGCTCCTTAGTCGCATCTTTTCGGGCTTGCTACTGCCTCTAGTGACTTGGGGGTGGTAACTCAATTACTAAATCAGAATAGCACAAAGTCTTTATTATTTGCTATTAATTTCAGCATTACTGGCACCATAAAAGATAAATTCCCTCACAAAAGAACATACCTTTTCATTTTCTTAAGGAAGTAGAACTAATTAAATGAGATAAAGAAGACCTGAAAGTGATTCCAGTTTCAACAAGGAAAAAGCAGGAAAATTCTAACCACCATACAACTCTTAGACATTAGGAAACAGTATCCCGTTTCCTAATGTCAATTTGGTATCATAACTTATTTTATCACTCAAAAGTAGCCTAGGCTAGCTACGCTGACAACATGCTAACCAACATCAAAACAGCAAGTTAACGGTGGGTAACTATGAATTGGAAACCCTCAGTAATGAAAAGGTTTCTGTGGAAAACAGTGAACAACTAGACATTTCAGTACCAGAAGTAATTGGGGATCAGACAGCCACCATCAAGATATGCAAAATATGCTTTGATAAGAATAAAATATTTTAATCCCAATTAAAAAAGGACATAAATCCTGAAGGAGAATCAGGAAG
>CAEFZY010045455.1:0-10217 GCA_903066815.1 Brachyrhaphis roseni
ACAATAGGCCTTCGCAGCGCTTAGCTGCTCGGGCCTAATAATAAACAGTACAGATACAATAGGCCTTCGCAGCGCTTTGCTGCTCGGGCCTAATGATTTCCAAAGATCTTAAAACATAAACAACTCTTGTGCATATCTTTTCAGGATGTTTTTAATGACAGTTTAATTTTTTTATTTTTATTTATTTTTTAGTAGTAGCTGCATTTCCACTGACCATATATTTGTGCAATTTGACATTGTGAAAACAAATTTGCTTAATGGGAACAACAATAATAACTTAGAAACAACTCATTTTTCGATAAAAAGCTTTGGCACCAGCAAGAGGTAGTTTTTTTTGGGCCGTATTGAAATTGGCTTATTGTGCAAAATTTCAATGGAAACACTTTATTTGTGTTTGTGCTACGAACACTACATAAAAAGCAAGTTGAAATTTGCAAATGAACTCGGGGACAAAAGTCTTAATGTTTGGAGACATTTGGTCTGATGAAACTTGAAAACCATCGTTGACATTGGATTCAGTCGCCATCCCAAACACCGGAGGGAGTCTGTGTCATGTTGTGTGAGTGTTTTGCTGCAGAAGGGACGGATGCACGTCACAAAACAGATAGAATCAAGAGGAAATATGTGGAAATGTTAAAGAAACATTTCAAAATAAGAGACAAAGTACAATCATTGACACAAATGGGTCTTCCAAATGGACAGTCACTCGACATGTTCAGCCAGAACAGGTACAAAATAGCTAATCTGGCTAATTTGGTGTTACCATAAGCCATAAAGTACATGCTAGAGCCAAATATTTGACAAAATATTGATATATTGTCAAATATATATTGCCAAAATATGTCTTTATTTTAGAGTGGTTACCTCAAGGTCCCAAAGAAAGTTGAAAATATTGACCAACGTGGTCCAAAAACCTGAAACAGTAACAGCAGGTCTGTCACAAGGAATGGGACAAAATCCCCAAAATAATAGGACAAGTTACTATACAATGACACCGTCTTAAATTGCAACCATACCGGTAACACAAACGTAAACTTCTGAATTTGAAGAAGGTAAAAAAAAAAAACAAGTATCACTGAAATAATACAAAATCTTACCAAGTGTTTTTGGTCTCGTTTCTAGAGAAAATATCTTCGTACACTTGAAATAAGATGAAGGTTACTTACGAGTACCTTTAAAGCAAGACGTAGTTACTTGCTTTAAGTAAATAATTACTTAATATTAATATAACTGGCAAATAATTTCACTTAAAACAAGACATTTTTCCCATGTTAAAGTGAAATGATCTGTCAATGGAACAAGAACTTTTTCATCAATATTAAGAAAAAATTGACCTAAAACAAGCTCTTACATTTTGTTGAAAAGTTACTTGTAAGTTAGCAGACTTGAAATGAGAGAAAACTAAGACATTTGAACTAGAAACGAGACCAAAAGTACTTTGTAAGGTTTTCTATTTTTGCAGTGATGTGATAACTTTTGGTATTTGATAAACAATATAAATGATCATTTATGCAATCCGAACTGATCCAAACCAGGAAAGGTTCAATCTGATGTCAGACATTGAGATAAGAGGTGATGTTTCTTTCCATACATTCAGCTGTAAAACATGTACGTGTGTAGAGCGGCGTGAATGCACAAGCTTTGAAAATGAATAGCTAAATCCAAAAAGAGAGATTGCATCAGAAATTGGGTCTGACATGTCGACAATTTAAGAAACATTTCTTCAAAAATACTCCACATGTCCTCTTGTGTGTCTCATTCACGGGCCACACAGGAGAGGAAGTGTGTGTGGATGTGTGTCAAGAGAAAATGAGACACATACTGGTGGCAGATTAATGAAGCTGGGGAAAGAGGGAGCAGCTTGGATTAACAATCCGCTGAGATTACACTCACCCAGAGGACAACACACACACACGAACGAACACACACACTTGTTCTCACCGCATGGATCCAGGGCCGCTATTTTTAATAAATGGCTCTTCACGCTGTTTTATTACAGTGTGGACCTTCAGGTTGCAGTAATTTGCAGATGATGTGAAAATGTGTTTGAGGCCACCATTTCCAACTTAAACACCAAATACTCTGTGACAAAGCAATTTACCGTCTCCATGCCTTCTGTCGCTCTATGACCTTATCATCTTTGTTCTGTTATCCTTTTAAGATTGTTTTTCTGTTGTCTCTATTGTTGTCTCCATCCATAGCAACTGATGGTCTTACAGAAAATTAATTTATGTAATAAGACTAAAGAGAAACAAGAAGAGTAATTGTAAAAAGGCGAAAACAATGCAACAATATTTTCCTTTAAAGTGTAGACTTTCACTGGGAGTCGGGTTGGAAGTCCCAGTTGAGACAAAAATGTTCCGTTTTATTTACGGCCAAAGACGTAAAACTCAAATTACGCAGCTAATTTTTACTATTTGTCATTAGTTTTGATGCAAGTTATCGATTAATGAGTTAATCTAAAGTGAATTGATCTTGTCCATCGACCAATGATTAATTGGTCGGCGGCCATTTTCTTCAAAACTTTTGTTTTCTTTTGTATCAAGAGGGCCGACTGTCTTTCCTTAACATAAAGGACAACATTTTTCACAATATGTTGAATAAACAAAAACATACATTTTTCAGCTGTATTTATCACTGACTAAATTAGCAGAAAATTTTTGATTTTTCTCGCACTATTAAACTTAAATGCATTTACAAAATATAGCAAAATGAGAACATCTTAGGTTGCTAAAGATAAAAATAATTCCCCATGAAAAGAGAGCTATTCATACAGAAGTACTGGCTGTACTTTAGTATGAAGTACAGGCAGAACTCTAGAAAGTATTGTTAAAACTTCGCTTTATGAAGTCTATTAATTTACAAAAGCCCCCAAAACAAACCTTGCTATTTGTTATTATGTTGTTCTTTTTTCCCATAATGGTACAATTTTTCTGTCAGGGTCTGATTTTCTGTCATCAAGTTCGCACCTTCGTAGCACAAAAGTAATTTTTGAATCAGGAGTTGATGCTGCTCTGTCATGAACGAGCGCTTTTAAGTTTATAACTTAACAGACTTAGCTGAGCTGGTCGTGTTTTTATATTTCAAAACATTATTTAAGCGCATTTAAGTGCATTTTCCATCCCTCAACAGACTCTTTGGACCGTTTCTCTTTTCCGTTCTTCTATGTCACCGCCATCTTGAATCCTGTATCAGCTGGCTCCGCAGCTTACGGACGACCAGCGGCGCCCTCTGCTGGACAAAAACTACAACACTAAAAGAAGGCCTGAGCGGACATTATCAGTTAATCAATTGGAACTAATTTTAATCAAATAAACCATTAATCAACAAGTAACCGTAAATTGATTATCTGTTTGCGTCCCTAGTTTAAACGTTTTACACAGAGAAAGTTGAGTTCCCTCCTCAGTTATTTATTATTTATCTTGGTAAACGATCTCAATGTTTTTGAGGCTAATTATTATTATTTATCTTAAAAATAGTTCTACATATTTGTACATACATATTAAACCACCTCTTTTCCGATTAATATTCATTAGAAAATCTGCAAAGCCATATTTACTAGCACGCGCTGCATCAAGGTGTTTATTTATCCCGTTTCTGGCAGCAATTTAAAATGTGTTCTCTTCTCGAATTCTGCTTTTCTGTTCACTTGTGCTCGTTTTCCTCACTGGACAAACCGTGCCTCTGGCTTATCCGCACGAAACTCCCGCCAACCGAGAGCAGCTTGTCTCATTGACCTCGTTTAAAGCTCATAGTAGCACAGCTAACAACAATTACTCATCGCGCTGTTTGGGGCAAAGCCTGGAATAAGTGTTGCAGAGGAGATGGTAGCGCTCTGCAGTGACAAATGCCCGTGTTCTCCTGTTATCCACAAGGCTCAGACCAGCCATTGATCATTGCTCGGGTAGAGCTTAATAGCTTCTTTCCAGCAGCACTGGGAACACACACACACACACACCCCCACACACACAACAAAGACCCCCCAAAAATGCACAGAGGATCACTCACTTTTCCAGAGAGAAAAAAGACAGAGCTAAAATAAATGTTGAGTAGGCTGGCAGCTTCATGAGTGGAGTACATCGGTGTTTTACTTCTGTGTGGGAGAGAGGGTAAGAAGCAGAGAGGAGGCAGTGGAATGAAGTTTGGCGATTAAAGACTATTTCAGTGTACAGTAAAGAAAATTTACTGTGTGTATGGGTGTGTGTGTGTGTGTGTGTGTGCTTATATTAGAGTCCCACGGTTTTTGGTGCAGCACAAGGTCAGGAAAGCTAAATGCTTTAGCGAGGGGATGAAGCACGGATAGTTCAAGAGCTTCACTTCACCTACAGACACGCACTCAGCATGCAGGCTGTTAGCCTAGCAGACGGAGCCACTTACACAAGAGGGAAAATGTATACTGAGAGCACAATGACAGCGCTAAAGCAAGGGGAAGACAAAATGTGCAAAGTTTGTCTCTTCCAGTTTCAAACATAGGTTTATGGTCGTGACTGAGGGAAAGTGAACCTCTGAGTGGTTTTCTACGGTGGCCCTGAAGCTCAAAGCACTAAACACAACCGCAAATTAAGAAAACACATTAGCAAAACGGTAGAGCTAGGTCCCAGTGGGAAACCTCAGACATCTCTGACTGGACGACGCCACGTTTGGCTTCAGAAACGGACGTTGTTCTGGTTGTTGAAATCATGAATGTTAGCAACGTGCTGATGCTAACGTAGCCACTGCTATCCAACAATAGTTTGAGTGAGGGCATATTCTGAGGATGATTGAATAAATCTCTAAACCCAGATCATGATTTCTACACTTCAGTTCATCCATTCATGCAGAAAGTTACAAAGACAAAATCTTAACAAGAATCTTGGTCTAGTTTCTAGTGCAAATATTTCAGTACACTTGAATTAAGACAAAGCTAATTTAGAAGTAACTTTTCAGCAATGAAGTTTTGTTTTTATTCAAAAGTTCTTGATGACATTTTGTTTTTGTAGTTAATAGAATTATATTTCTTTTAAATGCTAGACATATAAGGACATAGTATCTCTGGATTTTCAGTCATTATTTAGTTAAAAAAAAAACACACAAAACACAAGATTATTGGCTCAAATGTCCTTTTCAAATTGAATTACAGCAAATATGCTGAAAACCAGACTGGCTTAATCCATCTGATTAGTCCCCAAAAATTAAGACCTTAATGTCTTCATGTGGACGGTTCCTCACTTTTTAATGTTTTTAAACAGAAAACATTTGTCTTTTGAATAACATTTTGCTCAGTTTGCAGAAGACATGGTCGCTACATAGCTCATTGGGTTGATAGCTAGACAGCTAGCTCCCTAGCCAGAGTTAGATAGCTCATTAGCTAGCTAGATAGCTAACCAGATAGCTAACTTAATAGATAGATATGTCATTAGCTACATAGCTCATTAGCTAGGTGGCTAGATAGGTAGGTAGATTAACAAGCATCATCACTATGTCCTTTAGCCTGCAGATCGACTGCAGCATGTTTACCTTACCTTTGCTGCAATAGCTTCCCAACCAAACTTGTTCAGCTACAAGGTGAAAGACGGCTGCATTAAAACAGTTTTAGCAAAGAACAGAACAATAATGACAGAATGCGACGAGGAGGCAGCAGAGAGGATTAAAGCCAGAAGGTGTTGAAGTTGTGTAGAGAAAACTTGAGTGAGGGACAAACAGAAGGTTGTCATGGAGAGCTTTGAAGGGAGGATAATGTAGAGATAATGCAAGGAGAGAGGAATGGATACACAAATTAAATTAAAACAGGAAGTGAAGCGAGACAGAAACTTTTGATGAGGTCAACAAGGTCACAGTGAAGTGGATGAAGAGAATTGCACTGGATCACTTCAAAATCATAATGCCTGTTTGACCCAGGAGTCTAAAAGTTTCCACTTATCTTTTCTGCCTGTTATTTTCAGATAGTGTTAAATCTACTGCAGGACTTTTGGAATATATCACATGTATATGCTGTGCCAGTGTCTCATTGAATTCACTTATTTTTAGTGTCTGTGTGTGTAACCATTTTCACTGCAAATGCATCTAATATTAACCATGTTTATGTTCACACATGGATCAGCAAACCAGACTGACTTTTAAAGAACTGTGTTCCTATCAACCTTTCATAAGAATGCAGACATTGTTTCTGCTTCTTGTCTTGCAATCGTGAAAGAAACAGAGTTCAACAGGCCTGTGAATTTGTCTTTCACACAAGCAGGATTATTATTATTATTATTTCCCAATGATCGGGGAGATATTGGTTCCTAGTGGAGTGGCTCTTCAAACCTAAACTATGATCGGATGGCAAATTATTCTGAGGAATTGGAAGAAAATCTGAGAAAAGCTTTAAAGGAGAAAACAAGTCATCCAACTTAGAAAGAATTGAGTTAATTTATTACAAGTAGTCAAACTGAGTTCATCCTGGTAAAAAAATATTACCTGTTTATAAGTTTGTTAAGTTTTCATGTCGAACCAATATAAATAAATGAAGGTTGATCAATTTAATTTGATTACATGTATCAAATTAACTCAGTTGTTTTAAGTTGGATCTCATTTTCTCTTTTTTTCCAGTAAACAAATAAAGTGGCATCGTATTAAAGGGTGTTAATGGTTCGTTCTTATGGCTAAATCATAGAAATTTTCTTTTCTTTTTTTTCCACATAAAATAAGATTAAGAATAAAATTATCTATTGATTACAATTTTTACAAAAATTTGAGTGTTTATAGCCCTTTAACAAAACATCAGATAAACAAATCCTGGAATTTCTCTTCGAACATAATATGAAATAATAAAAGAAAAGCATTAACAACGCTATTTAGCTAATCTGGACTGCCTTCTGCTTTGTTCCTATTTGTTCTGCTGTGATTTACTTTATGTTTTATTACATTACTACGATCTTTACTTCTAAGATGTTTGGATAAAAAACAGCCAGTTTTTAGAGGAACAACTTTTAAACAACTTGCAGAAAACACAGAAATCTACTAGATCCTCCAGTAAACATCTTCTTGTTTTACCCAGAATCCACTCTAGTTCAGCTGTTTCTACAGCGTCTGGCTTTACAAGCAAATTCAAACTATATTTGCACTCTGATGGTTTCACTTAGGCTTTGGGAACTTTACCCCCTCACCCCCTTGTTATTTAACTCTTTTCACTTTTTCCATTTTCAGATTGTGTAGGATTTTATGTGCCGTTTCAAATTTTGATGAATTTCATTTTAATTTGCAGGAATTGTTGCATAGAATTAGCCTAATCGACTTGTTCAAATTATTTATTTTCCTACATGCACTTAAAACTTTTGATTTGTCTCAGGGTTTAACTCAGGTAGTGTTAGGACTCTACTGATGTGTGTGGGTGTGTGTGTGTGTGTATCATGAGTTGCACTGAAGCCAATAGGGTGCTGCTAACAGGATAACGCAGCATGTTTCTGGGTGATTTCGTGCATTCTGCGTGGTTGCTTTAACTGCGAGGTTGCAGCTCTGTGGGAGGTGATCGTAGCCAAAGCAACAAAAAAAAAAAAAAAAAGAATGCGGCTGCATGTACCTCTGCCCTGGGGGAGGAGAAGAGGTCCATCTTTGGTGCTTTTACTGTTTTCCTAGAAC
The DNA here is from genome assembly GCA_903066815.1 of Brachyrhaphis roseni. Lineage (NCBI taxonomy): Eukaryota > Metazoa > Chordata > Actinopteri > Cyprinodontiformes > Poeciliidae > Brachyrhaphis > Brachyrhaphis roseni. Next base: position 7,600 of record CAEFZY010045455.1, read on the forward strand.
AGAAAGAGAAACGTAGAAAGAGTCACGCAACAGAACGTCGTCTGCAGAAGACAGAGGTGAAAAACAAGCAAACTGATAGAACAAGCTTTTCCAAAAATAATCCACGGCTCAAAGTGAGAGGACGACTTAATGTGTGTATTTTCGGTCGGGACACCGGAGCGGATTAGACGTTTATGCTATTGGTTTGCCTGAAATCTGTCCTGAGAAATTAGATGTGCTGTCATGAGATTTATTTATTTTATTTTCCAAAAATGCAGATACATTATAGGGCTTTTTTTTTTTTACATATGAAATATTTGGATGCCTTAGATTCAAAATTGGCACCAAAAATTCCTCATTTTTTAAAAAAATATGAATTTAACATCAAATCAATTTTTAGCAAATCACTTAAGTATTAACAGTTTACTACAAGCATAAATATAATCTCAAGTTTTTATTCTTTCTTGTCCTTTATATGAAAAAAAATGCAAATAGTGTACAGAAATTTCATAATTAACAAGGTAGGTGCAGAATTATTATTTTTTCTTATCTAAATGATTTCAAGAAAATCAAAACTCATAATGTTAATACTTCAATAATTGAATCAAAATCCTCCCAAAAAACTGGTTTGCCTGTATTATACCAGAGACTAACAAAATTATCTTTCTTGTTCAAAAACAAAATTTGCAGAAATCACAGCGACTTCATACTCCAACAAAAACACCCCGCGATACGATTAAAAAGAAAATAAATGCATCAGGTTGTCAAAAGAAAAAATGCACACCGGTTTAAAAATAAACCTCCCATTTACCTCAAGAAGTGTCTCTGCTCTGAAGAGTTGATGGGAACACCGAACGTGAGAAGTGGTTTCAAGTTTCAAACATAGTAACAGTCTCAGAGTAAGACACTCAAAAGAGGAAACGTCGGTTTCTTGAACGTTTCCAAAAAAAGGTCGATTTTCCTTAGAACTGGCTTAAGGTAGGCAGAGGACAGCAGAAGAAGTCAAACATTTGCTTAATTTCCTGTTGAGAGAGCCTTCACTTGTAGCTGACTGGACCACAAGAAAACGAGCCAATGAGGCTCTGAAAACTGTTAGCTAAGAGGAAGGAGAGTTTTGTGTAACTTTGCTTGCGTTGTTTCTGTGCTTCTCAGCTCAACGCAGCCAGAAACTGAGAGGAATACGAGGAGATGTTGCCATGCAGGCCTGTTCATACTGTTGAACATTCACATTTTGGTCAAATTACAATTCTAATGTATTTTATTAGGATGTTATGAGATAGATCAACACAAACTGTTGTATACCGTGAAGTGGAACGATATAGAGACATAATTCTCAGTATGTTTACCCCCTCACCCCCCAAAAGGATTTTATGATGCACTTTATCTAATCTGACTTAAGCTTGAGCAATTCTGCAATAATAAAATAATAATAATAATAATAATTAACATGTGATAAAACAGTTGGACATTGTTGTTCAGATAAAGACTATTCTACAAAGTATTTATTAGAAGGATAAAAAATAAAAGGCAAACCACATTTTAAGACTACATGTGGGTAAAAAAGGGAACTATTCATCCTTTTCCTTCCACTTTACAATTCGACACAACTTCACGTTAGTCTATCAAAGAAAATCTTACTAAAGTCTTCCGTTTGTGAAAGAAAAAATTTAAGGGGTTGAAATCAACAATAGTTTATTAGTATTTAACACAATCTGCATGTTTTAGTCAGCTCATATTATCTTCAATGCCAGGATACTTTAATTTCTAGGTCATTAACGTCCATGAGACAGAAATCAGCAATGTAACCGAGACCCGTATCTGAAAACCTGGAACTAAATTATATTTAGAGAGGAAGTTTATGACTAGAAAGGTCACTGTTGCCACATTGCATGAGCTGGGAATTATTGTGAAACTCCTGGCTGTGGGAAAGCACGCACACCTCCAGATTGTGCATTGGCTGGTTGACCAAAAGAAACCAGAATCCTGAGTGCAAGGCATTCTCGTTATGGTAGTATTGATTGGGGTGTAATAATCTATTTAGCAAGTATTGAGTGGATTAGTGTTAAGGTTAATTTTATGATAAAATAGAGATTTTCATTTTGTGGCATTCCAGAAACAATGAAACATTTTTAGAGGTCCTTGATACCGTTTGTTAGCCCCAGTTTCTGGATTTGGGGCCGAAATTCAGAAAAACTAACAAAGAAAAAGAAAAGACTTTGACTTTGGAGCTAGAACTGAACTAAATATGACAAACCAATGTAAACAACAGACCAAAGACAGGATGAAGGAACTTTAACAACAACACAATGAATCCAAATCAATCAACAAAATAAGACAACAAAAGGATGCAGTCAGTCAAAAACTACAAAGACACTAAAACCCACTACCAATGAGTGAAACGTCTTCGGACCCTAAACAAGAGCACAAATTTATAAATATATAAAATTTTATGTAAACATAACATAAAGAATGTAGTGTAAAAAAAACCCTCGTCTCTAATTTACGGTAAAATACAGGCAGCAGAATTTTACCGTAGAAATACGGTATAGGCCAGGGGTGGCAAACTCCAGGCCTGGAGAGCCGCAGCCCTGCAACTTTTAGATGCGTTTCTACTTCAACACACCTGAGTCATATAATGA
>CAEFZY010045464.1:0-32117 GCA_903066815.1 Brachyrhaphis roseni
GTGACTCACCTGTCTTTTCTGTGTCCTCTCCAGGGTGTTTGGACAAATACTACCCCGGGGGTCCAGACACCATTTATAGGTTCTGGGAGAGGCCATTGAAAAGTGTGGGGGGAGAATTGTTTATAGGTTTTTATGGTGTTTCATTATGGTGTTGGGATAAAACATAAAATATTTATAAAAAGTAAGTTCATGTTTGTATTTAGTAAAATGTATTTTATTTAAATAGGTGGAGATTGGTGAACTAAGATTCCCCTGTGAATTAAAGATGGTTTAGTCTGTCACAGCTGGGACTATTTAAGGCTGCAGTTTCACCTGTGAAAGAGCGTTATGTTTGATGCCTTGTGATGAATAAACCAACTGCTATTGCCACCTAACTCTGCCTCCACTCGTCATCTCACTGTAAAGTCCAACAGCAAAGGCCGCCTTGCTACAAGGTCCAACATCCCCTTTGTGGGATTGTCCTAGTCTAGACAGACAGCATAAAACACAATGGTAGGTGTAAAACACAGAACGTATTCAAATTAAGGCAGTATACTTGAGAGAAAAAAAACTTTGATGGGATGACATCCTACACAGTTAAGCAAGACAATGGATAGATGTCTAAGATAACCAGCCTGCAAAGAATTTGAGAGTTTTGTCGTCCATTTTAAGTAGGAGAGGCAGCGTACACCAACAGTTTTCTCAGTACAAGACTTTAAAGGATGATACCTTTCCAGTGTGTTTGTGTGATGTAGGTGTGTAGATATGATGAAAACAAACCAAGAATTGGCTTATTAAAGACGGCATGTAAATGATACAATCCACAGCCAGTTTACCAATGGGAACCAAGGTGACCATATAATATTGTTGAAGGGAGATCTCGTTTCTGTTGGACATGTGAAAATGTTCTAACACATTTGAACCAAAGTGTCTGTTGATGCGCTGCCATCCTTAAACATGTGAAAAAGTTAGAAAATCTCTGTCATTAAAACTACTTTTAATAAGTAATTAAGAAAAAAAAAGGGCAACGTGACATGTGAAGTCTAAACAATATCCCAAATAGGAAGAAGATTCTCTCTCATGCGTGCTTTCAAACTCCTCGTTTCATATCAAAGTGGCACTGGGTATGATTTCTGATGCATAGCACCAACATTTTAACAAAGTATATTTTTGAAGAAACATATTAGCTCCCCAGTAGAGCCCACATTTCCACTGTGAAACATTTTTCACAGATCTGGTAAAAGTATTCACACTGATTTTTTTCTAATATATTTTGAAAATGATTTATAAGTTTCTTCCACTTAACAACTTTGTGTTCGTCTGTCACATTAAATTTCCAATAACTGAAGTTTGGGGTTTCACCATGTGAGAGGGTTTGTGCAGTATTAACAGTTTTGCAAACACCTACATGCACTGGAGATGACGAGCGCTTCTGCAGGATATGTTGTCTTGATGAAGGTCAGTTGATTTCTCTGAACTAAAGTTAGTTGCAGATCTTCGAGCCTGGAAATAACAGCTTTTTCCCATGTCGAGCAGCTGTGGGCACAGAGCCACATACTTGTAATGTATATAACCACACATGCACGCACTTTAACCTTGCAGTGATATGAATAAGGGTATGCAAAACCAAAAACAGATGAAAATTTTTGCAAACGTGCAGAGAGAACACCCATTAAGTTCAGAAACATCAGTCTGCAACTAAAAATAGTGGCAAAATAACCAAGTGAGTGCACATACAAAAACTATTTTTTATACGTTTTATTAGTGAGTCATCTTGTTGGAAAGCAAACAAACTTCAGGCATCTTATAATCACTCATATATCACACACAAACCCAGAGATGTTGTGGGACTAAAACACAATAAAATCTTGATGTTCTACGTTTCCTTTAAATATTAATGTGGTGTGCATATTATATGGTTTTTAATAACGTCTCACTTTTTCTACTTTTGCCCATCTTTGTGATTTTTTTCCCCCAAATTTGGTCATTGTAGTATTTTTATACTTGGTATCTGACTTTATGCTCAAATAAATTTCACATAAGCTCAATCAGTGAGTTGATGTTTGTCTTGGTCTGTGATTGGGTTCACACAAGTTTACTTTATTTGGAAATATAATAGTACCGTAACTGTGTTAGTAAAAGGAGGTCTTCAATAAATTATAATAATAATCACAAACCGAAAAGTAATAGTTGTTCATGCTTTCAGTAAAACAAATATTACTACAAGTATAATTAACAAGATATGCAGTGAAGTCTTGCAGCTCAAAAACATCTTCATACTTGAACTTACCGCAAACAATAGAGGAGACAAACCAGATTTTGAAGTGTAAGCAAATGCGGTCTTAAAACATAACTTTTTATCAGAACGCTGCCATAGGAATGATGTATCCAATATCCAAAATATCACTTTGCAGTCAACACTTGAGCTTTAGCTGAATTTTCATTCCCTGCTCTTGGTGCTCTGTATGTGGTTAACCTCGAGTCATGAGGTCATGTTGTTCACACTTAGTTTTTCAAATTTTTGTTCTTTGCTTTGAAGTGAAAGGTTGACTAAATACTCTGTTTAAAACTATGTTCACAGTAAAGAAGAGACTATTGGCTGTTGCAGCATCTGTCTGTGTGATATTATCTATACTTTGTGCGCTGACAACAGTTCATGTTCAAGATTTAATAATGCAACTGAAGAACAATTCAAATGTGGACCTGCTGGTTTGGATCAGATTAGATCATTTTTTTAGCCAGGTTCTGCTGGAGGCTTCTTCCTGTCCAAGGGGGGGTTTCCTCTCCACTGTCACTGCATACATGCTCATCATGTGGTATTGTTGCAAAGTCAAAGACACAACACAAGCAGTTCTCCACTGCCGCTATATGGTCACCCACGGGTAAATGCTTCAATGCAATCCTTTAGATTGAAAACTTTTTCACCAATTTGAATAATAAATTGAACTTGAATGCAATGTTTGACAACTGGGATGAACTGGAAAGTTTGTTCTTGAATGGATTGAACTGACTTGAGATGGCGTGTGTTCTGAGCTGACACTATCTAAATTGACCTGAACTCGATTGTTCGGTTTCATAACAAACATTCTCCTTTTAGATTGTAGAAAGCAGAATTCATGGTTCCATGGTTGTTTTACAGCAAAGAAGCCAACACACAACCACCTCAATGTTTGACTGTAACTCTGATGCTCTTTTTCTGAAATGCTGTTAGTTTTACACCACATGTATGAGACTCCCACCTTCCAAAATATTGCTGTTTCTTGGCAGATGTGGGATGGTTTTTGTATTCCTTTTTTATCCACCAGCAAAGGTTTTCACTTTGTAACTCTCCAATGGACAGCATTCTTGCTCAGTATCGTTCTCATAACACAGACCAAACTGAGGGAAGTGAAGCCTACAGTGGTTTCGATGTTGATTTGGGTTTTTTTATTACCTCCTTCAGGAGTCATGGAAGTGCTCTTTAAGTGCTCCAGGGAAGGTTCACCTCTGTTCCATGTTTTCTCCCTGTGTGGCTAATGGCTCTCACTCTGGTTTGCTGGAGCCCTAAAGCCACAGAGATAACTTTCTAAACCTTTTCATACAAATAGATTGAAATGATTGGTTCTGTGTGTGCTCCTAAGGAAAATAAAGATATTATGATAAGGGGGGAAATGTGACAGTGTGTCATATCTGTTCTCAACTAGCAATAAACCAAACCTCATAATAAAAACATATGGACTGTAACACTGGCCTTAATGCCAGATGTCATAAATGCTGCCTAATCTGTCTTTTCTGATCATATTCAGGCTCTCCACTGCTGCTAGAATTAGCACATGAGATTATGAAAATGTCCAAGGGGGACAGTTTATGACAAACCTAAGAGAACAAGTGAGACTGCCAAAGAGTCATCAGCAAACAGGAAACTTCACAAACTCTAAGCAGACAGAAGCAATGCGGTGAAAAAACAGCTTGTCAGTTTTAACCTTGGATGACTGTCTCCAGAAAGAAAGGAAGAATGAAAAAGAAGCACGCGAGGTAAATTCAGAACTCTTAGGTTAAAAAAAGCTAACCTGCAGGAGAAACACCGTCTCCACAGGTAGTGGATGACAAGCCCATATGGTCCAGTTCAAATTGGTGTCTGTGCAAAAAAAAAAATTCAAAAAGACCTTTTTGTGCCACATGTGTGAATAATGGCTAGCGGTTTTGTCACCAAGCGTGTGAAGCGTCACATTGCGGTGACACATTTCTGCGACAGCTCCCAGCAAAGGCAGTGCAGCTGTACTTTGACATGATAACTAGTGACAAGGAGAGGGAGAGGCGAAGGAAGGAAAGGCTGGTCCACTTGCAGATAGCAGCTGTGGGGCTCACTTCATGGCTTTAAAAAGGGCTTTTAGCAAGAGTCTCTGTAAATCTATTTGTGTAGAAAATGGGAACTTTATGCGCCTTGAATTAGCTCCTTGGTGTAAAATTGAGTGTTGGTCTACTTTCTCACTGATATCAGCAGAGGCAGTAAACCTTTGCCCCAGATTTATAGGCATCGTCTGAGTTTGGTCTGTTTATTTGCACATGGTCCCGTAATCCTTTTCTCTGGTGCTGGGGACACATCTGTCCCTTCAGTCTCAACCAAAATGTAATCTTTTCATCGTCCTAATAAAATGTGTTGGCCGCTATTAAGCTTTTAGACACTTGTAAAGAAATTTATCCAGTAAAACAGATTGGGACATAGACCATGTAGTAGGTTTAAGAAAAGGTCACTCCTTCCAGGTTATGAAGCTGAATAGACTCATTGTTCATCTTTACAGCTGTCAGTTTCCAGGCGAAGCTCAATGCATCTGTCAGCCTTTTCTTTAATAGGAAAAACAGGCTCTCTGCTCAGTCATTGATTTAGCTCCTCCATCCTCACCATCTCCACTTACACCCTCAGGTTTGATCAGCACAAGTTAAATCAAATTTGCCCTGAGTGTATCTGTGTATGAGTAATAAAAAAAACAAAGGAGATATTGGAAATCAAAAAAAAGCACATTGGCACACAGTGTTTGTTGTTGTTGTTGTGTGTGGTTGATTACTTAAACCCTGGTGCATTTGTTCTTCTGTGTTCGTTCGTCAAACAGCCGCAAATTGAGCAGCTGTATTGTATCCTCTGAAAGAAAGAGGCCCATTTGTTTAAATTTGGCTTGTAGTGCGCTTGGTTCTCACATACAGCCCCCAGCATAGCCAATTTGATTACATGGATATCTGTTGCTCTGCCTTGGTGAATAAAACAAAAATACATCAACAAAAGAAGTCAATATGCCTCATAGCACCTCAAATAAATATCTCATTCTACCAAAGGAACGTCAAAATTAAAGAACTTTATTTTTAAATGAGTTTTAATCCAAAAACTTCAGTTATGCATCATGAGTAGATTTTCTTCTGGCTTTGTTGATTTTCAATATAATATTTCTTTCTAATGCTGATTTTTATCCAATGAAATGCATTAGTTAATGTTAATACTTTCATCCCAAAATATTGCACTTTTGCTCATACAGATTTACTGCACTTTTATTTTGTTGAGCACAAAACCGCCAAACTTATTGTGCACATTAAATTAGCTAAAATTAACTATTATTAAACTGTCGGGAAATTAAACAGAGATTGAGAGAGCTCTCCCACAATACAGCAGGGAAGTTTGTCTTACACTTCTGCTTTACATTAATGTGAAACATTGATGAGAGATTGTGTTATGTTCAACCACACCCACAAAAAGAAAAAAAAATTTCTGGTGGCTGACCAAAAGAGCAAATTTGTTATAACGGAACTCGTCTTATCTGAGCTTTAGCTTGGGTTCGGGGTCTTAACACACACTTTGTTTCTGTGAAACTCTGCATTGACAGTCTAATAATGTTGGATAAAACTCCACTAAGGAAGCCTGTCACAGTTGAATAAAATGACTGGTACCCTGTTAAGACCTGAAAAACCTAATCTGGTCCTAGAGACTGAGAGATCTTTCACTTACAGCTGCTTTTACTTACAGCTCAAGACCGAACATTTGTCAGCAGGGATGTTTCCCAGCATGGCGCCTTAATCAGTCCAACAAAAAAGGTGATCTTTGCTCCCTTCAAAATTTTGAGCTCTACGGTGTTGCTGGGGATATACTACCATTCAAATTGTGATGGAGTACCGGGAGCTGATGCAGTCAGAAATTTTTGATCTCACACCATGTGGTCATGTGCTTCAGGCACACCCTACAGATAAGACATAGTACTCATTGTAAATGTACTCTTTGAAGCAAAAATAAATTAAAAACGTCAAGTAAAAGTGAAGGGCTGCAGCTATTTTATGTCAAAGTAATTAGTTATAATTATGCATATATTTTATTAAAAAGAGCTGTTGCACATTTTGTGAATGAGAATGCTCTTGCATTGCAATTCAATTTGTGATTAAAAGCAAAGATCAACAAAAGGTTGGTTGTTTTGCTGTCAGACATCAATATTGACAGTTTTAAAATAAGCATATATTACGAATTTTAATTTTGCTCATTTACATTCAAAGTGTAACGTATAATCAACACTTTTAATAAGTTCTCTGTGTTGTCTCTCTCAGCTTTTTCTCAACATTTTTCACATTCAGTGAACACATTCTCGTTTATTTATAGTTTTTTTTAATAATAAAAAAAATACATTTTTTCTTTACTTGAATATGTGGGCATACTTTTTACAACAATTTTGCTGATAGACCCAGATGTCATATTTTGTTACTTTAACCACAACTTCAGTGTGTTAATCTTGATTTTGTGTAATAGACCACCACAGAGTAGTTGAATAAAAACTTTATGTAAAATCTAATTGTATTCAGTTCATTTCCTCTAATAAACGTAAATTAATCCCAATGCAACCAATTACCTTTAAAACAGACTTAATTAGTTACTACTGTCCATATGTGTGTAATTTATTTTCAGTGCTGGTCTCTAATTACAGCAGAAATTTGTTAGAGAACATTAGTGACTAAAAACACCACCAAGAAAACATTTGACAGATCAGGGATAAGCTAAATATTACCAACCACTTAGACAAACTGTGCAAAAAGAAAATGAATCAAAAGACTACCACAAAGGTCAGTGGTGACTCTATAGGTGCTACAGAGATTTGCAGGTCAGGTTAGATAATCTGTTTTTGAGATCGGTGAGTTCCTCCAAACTGCCATGTAAGAAAAAGTGGCAAGAAAAATGGCAACATTTAGTGGAAGCCATAAGAAGTCCAGTTTGCATTTACCAGAATCAGGGGACGCAGCAAACATAAAATAAAGTGCTCTGGTCAAATTAGACCAAAATTGACTTTTTGGCCGACATGCAAAATGCTGTGTGTGGCAGAAAGAGAACGCCAGACCCAATTAAAAACCAACCTGCAGTTTGCCCAATAAAATGCCTCGGATTTGCTGTCAGCAGGTAGTGAAAAGCTCCTCCAATTGAGTAGATCTGGACATTTATTTTAAAATTTCTGGTTTAAAATGACATTTTACTATTCACCATTTAACTATGATGACATGATTTGAATACATTAGAGTGGGCATATGTATTTGCGTATGCATGCAAGTGGTGAATGGATTTGTCTGGTTATCCCTGATTGCTTTCGGAAGCATTATTAACCTCGCTGCACAAGAGCTGCAAATGAAATGTCAAACATCATATCAGTTAGGAGGAAGATGTCCTATGCTTCTGTCTCCCTCTCATACACACACTCAGACTCTCATTGACTGCTGAAATTAACATTCTTCATGTGGAAGGTGTGTAATAGAAATACTTGGGGAAGGTGACTAGCAATTACATGACAAATCCATTACATGAGTTTTGTCTGAAACTCAATAGAGCAATGTGTAAGTGAAGGTAAATGAATGTCATCCCGAGCAACCTGACCTCTCTCAGGAAGTTCACACCGGGCTGTCAATCAAATGTCTCATCAGTCTTTGTAAGGCATCCATGTGACATAGGCTTGAAACCTGCATCTATCATTATTATGCCCTGATACTGTCATTACACTAGACCTCTCCTCGTTGCAGCTTCCCTTTCTGTCCTCCTTCCTGTGGAAAGACTCCACAAGCTTTCATTCAGCGGATATAGGAAAATGTACACTCTTATTTCAGGATGTGGAGCTTAAAGACACCACTTTCACAAATGGTCTGAGTGCTTCATGCCTACACTGTGTTCGTGGCTCTCCTGCAAAGAAATTGTGTCCAAAGATTGCCCAATCAGTGGAAAATCAGAATGATCCTTTTCCTGATTTGCAGGAAGTGTTTCATCAGGCAATGGCAGATGCAATAACTCCAGCAGGAAGCTCAGACGTTTAATATACCCAAGTATGCGGCCCAGTTCAACTTGTCTCAGTGTTTTTGATATGCTGAAGAAATATCAATTTTAGCCCCAATAAATTTATGGCATTTTAATGTCTCAAATACACACAATAAATTTAAAACATTAAAATTTAAGGCATTTCAATGTTCTAAATTTTAGCACCACTTTAAGAGGTGCTTTAATCTCTCAAACAGAGAGACGTTTAATGACACTGGGGAGATCTGTTATCAGATAATGATTGTGTAAAGCAAATTTACACCTCTTCAAGACGTTTTTTCACTCTGTAGCGACATCATTATGTTGGCGCAGCAGCTTATCTACAGCTGAGAGGAAGCGGTAAGATAAGGTCCTCAGGAAGGCCCGCTCTGTCCTGGGATGCCCCCTCGTCACACTGCAGGTGGTGGGAGACAGAAGGACTCTGGCTAAAATTGGACAGTCTATTCCACCCCAGAAAAGCAGAGCCATTTCATTGACAGACTGCTGCTTCCAGCAGCTGCTAGACTCTATAACCATCACTGTTCCCAACAAACCTGAACTCATTAAACGTTTACATCCATGCTGGTACTTGCACAGTTTCTCATTTCAAACAAAGTTCCTGCTGTTTTTTGTTCCTCCTAGCTGATCTGGGTTTTTTTTTATTTCTTCTAAACAGTCTTTCCTAAACTGTACTTTTTATCCACATAACAAATGTGTTTGTAACAGAAAAGCAGAGCTCTTTCAGTGACAGACTGAAAGAGCCATATGCATTACAGAACAAGTAATGCATTTTGATGCTCATGTTGCATCCATAGCTCAGAAAGTTGACCTGATTGAGCAAAACCAATGTGATTTTTGGATTCAGCACATCAAAGTAACAGTTGAAAAACCCCAGACATCTTTTTGGCTGTAGACCAGTGTCGTCACGCTGATGTGAGCCACTCCCCTATTCTAAAGCACTCACAGATGCCCCAGTCCTCGACAGAAGAAATATCTTTTATTGTTTTAAACATATTTAGACTGCTTTTCAGTTACTTCCTGCTTCTTCCACAACATTCCCCCTTCCTCCAACAATATCCTTAAGAATTACCAACATATTGTCAACCTTGTAAATTAGGCGATGACATCACAAATAACATCTACCAATTTTTAGCTCAACCAATAGCTACTTTACTTATTGAGGAGCTAGCTTCACATACAAGTGAAGCTAGCTCCAGTAAATGTTCATCAATGTTAAGTGACATATTTTCAATTTATGATTTACCCACCTGTGTTTGTTGACCTTACGTTGCCCCCTTTGATCCTTAAGACAACTTTATGCCAGAAACCCTAAATCAGTCTGTGGACAGCATGAAAAAGAGGTTTCATCCCAATCGAAGCCTCCTGTCTTTTATAGTACTCACTGCCAAGAATCCTTACCACACAACTGATGAGTTACTGCTGCTGGATCCACAACGCAGATTCTTCTGAGGGTCAGCACATGTAACAATCCCATCGGATGATGGCGGCTTACATTCCTATGCAGGAGCGCACCCGAGCTGCCAGGCTTCTATCAGCGCACGCCTGGCTCACGGGTGGCATGGCAGAGTTCACACTGTGATGTGAAGCAGAGAAAAACAGACTGTAAGAAGAGCTGTAAGAACAAGCCTTGATTCATCTGGATTCATCTCAGCAGGTAGACTGCTGGCACGTGTTTACACAAGACTGTAGCAGAGAAATTCTACACCTCAGCTTCCCCCACTCGAACAGGGGTGTGTGTGTGTGCGTGTGTGTGGGGGTGTGTGTGCATTTGAAGCATATTTATGCATCTGCAATATAATGAAATGGCAGCTTTGCAGCAGATTAGATTTGGTCAGATTGTGGGGGACTCCAAGTGTTTGGTTCTGCTTACTTTACTCACAGGTATGTGAGAGTTTTTGTCTGTTTGTGTGCATGTGTGCCTTTGGGCTTATAAGAAGAAAACAGAGGTCTTGCCTGTCAGGTATGTAACCTGAGGGCATGAATGAGTGTATCAGTGTGTATCTTCCTGCAATTGTGTAATTATAATGAGAAATCCCACTTGTTGTTGGCTCTTAAAAACACGCTTCCTGGTTCAGTCATGTATTTCAACATGAACATCCACAGGCTGTAATAACAGGATTCATGTTTGTTGATTTATCTAGTCAAGTGGACCTCGAGTGTGGTTGGAATGTGTCATCCTTCTAAGCATGTAAAAACTGAAGATGTTTAAATAACTCAACTGCTCTTAGGTTTTATGGTAGACTTTTAAATACAAGTTTGATATTTTATAGTAGTGACATGAATTAAGTCTAAATTACCTTGTTTAAATAACCTGAAGCTATTTTCCCACTTTAATAAATATTGCATTGATCATGAAATTTACCACAAATTGACTCCACTGCAAAGAACTGAACGAGACGGCTGTTAATGTTGACTCAATATTTGGAAAAGTGACCAGCGCAGACTTGAACGGCTTCGTTCACTTCCTCCGCTGCCATTGCTAAAACTACAGGCAAGCTGCAATTCTAAAACAGAATAGAAAATCAACACCACCTCTCACAAACCCTCCTCCTGTTCACTGAGGAAGGGTTGAAATTCATCCTGAGAAATTCAGTTCAATGGAAGAAATCCCAGATGGAGAAATGAAGGTAGATGAGAATTGAGTCGAATTGTGTAGAAAAGCAATGGCCATTCTAAATATGCACACAAGTTAAGAAAAATTCACTATTGTTTAGACAATGTCTTATGGGAATATCATATGCCATGCTGTGCATAGCAACAGTGTCCCCTTGGAGATTTCTGATCATCTGATCTGTGTCTACTGAATGCTTGACCAGACAAGGTCAAAAATTTTTCATTGTTGTAGTTATAAATGTGCCCAAAAAGACCCATTACAAGTAGGTTTATTTTAAGATGTTTGTGATAATTATATTTTATATGAATTTCAAAATGTATTATCTAAACGTTGTGTGTGGGGGGGTGTGTGTGTAGCAGGAATTGTTCTCCCTCTGGGATGATCTACCCACTTACATCAAAGCAAACTTTTAGGACAAACTGTGAAGTGTCCTCTGTTCCGGACTCCGCCTGGAAAATCCCATACACTGGAACACAGTCACCATGGGAGCTGAGCACTATAGTGCGTGTGCGTGGGGTGTGTGTGTGTGTGTGTGTATATAAGAGAAAGGGGCCAGGGGAGTCTTGAAGCCCATTCAGACCTCTTTATGTGGGTCACACATAGAATGGTTGCCTGTTTCATAAAATGTCATACATTGTAAACAAGCTTGGTCTCAGACTGTTATTTTTGCTCCAGACAAACACACACACACACGTTTGTAGGGCAGAGGTTTACCATGGTGGACCAGTGGGATGACTGGTAGGCTGAAGTACTTTGCTGTGGTGATTGTCGAACCTGTTTTAAGCCTACTGTTAAAGAGGAGGTCAACATTCATAAGGTCACTTTAAACGGCTTGATGGGCGGGGACACTCAGTTGGTTTCTTAACAAAAGAGGAGTTTAAAGGGAGCAAAAGTCAAATCTCTGTTTTGACTTTTTGAGGACATGTCTTCGCAAATTAAATAACTCATATAGCAGGGTTAGTTTATTCCAAAGAGCAAAAGGTATAAGGAATGTTTACATTGGTCAACCAAAGTATTTATATGCTGTGGAGCTTTTTATCAGTTTGTCACGCTACAGACGTATTTACTTGGGTTTTTATCAAATACATCAAAACAAAGTAACACACATAAAATGCTGAAGACAAAATATTCAGGGTTTTAACTTTAGAAAAAAGTATTGCATCTGTATTCAGCTCACTAGTTTGATACCATCTGAACTGAAAGAATGGGCAAAGAGGCATTTATCAGAGAAGCATGATAAATGCCTCTCTGATTAGCACAAAGGCAGCCAAGAAGTGACTCTAGAAATGTTGCAGAGACTTGTAGCTCAGGTGCGTGAATCTCCTGACATCACCTTTATTATGGAAGAGAAGCAAAAAAAAAGTAATTGTTGAAAGAACGTTTTAAGAAATTGCATCCAAGCACAAGTCATGTAAAGGACACAACCATGTGGAATAAGGTCATTTGCTTTGACCAAAATAAAAACCAAGATAAGAACCTTTCAGCCAATGTGCCTGAAAAAAACATAAAAAAATCAAGACTGGATATAATTATGAATACGCCAACACTGCATCCAAACTCAGCAAATTAAAAAAAATTTAAAAATGGAGGTGGCAGCATCATGCTGTAGGGAGTCTTTTCTATGGCAGGGATTTGGAAGATGTTCGGAGTTGATGGGACGATGGACTGAACAAAATATATGACAATTCTGGGAGAAAACCCATAAAAGCTGCCAAAACCATCCACCAGAACAACAGCCAGAGCTATTGCTGAGGAACTTAAATCAAAGCACATTAATGTGTTACCATATTTTGGTCCAAACCTATATTTGCTGGTAGAGACAGACCCTGAAGGTGTAATAACTTTAATTTCAGCAAAATGCTCTGGTTTCTGGGGAATGGAATACAAATGTAGGCCACACTTTAAAGATTTTTATGTATAAAACATATTTAAAACAAAATAGCCCTTTTTTAATATTTATTCTACTTTACAGTTATGAGCTACTCTTTGTTGATTCAAGACACAGAAATAATTCAACACTCCACTAAATGTTCACTTCCTCCTCATGTGAAGGGAGCACTGCTTCCTTCCAGAACAATAAAGATGCGGATTTCTTCGTATTTTAAGCAAAAATAATTTTCTACAAATTTCCATTTTTTTTTATTTAGAATTGAAGTTATGAAAGCATGAAGAGATGTTGGGAAACACTTTCAATTCCAAGTGTTGCAAGAGGAAAAAGAAAACTCCACAGAGTGACTATTCTACTCTCTGATAGCCCCGAGATTAACAAGAAATCAGTGTTTTACTGTCAGACTTTGTCATCAGTATACTTGTCAAAACAGCTCTGGTAGAGAGCTGCAATTACCTGAATTATTACTTCTATGAGTTGTGGTGCTGAGACATGAGCTAAATCTCATTTTAGACTTGAGTATACATATTGAAAATCTATTTTTTTTATTGACACAAACATTCAATAAAAAGTAGTGTAATTACACTGTAATCAGGAAAAGTGACTTTTATGAGCAGTCTCAAACCTTTGACTATCTGAAAGAGCTGCATTTCCAGTGTATGTCACATATCTGTGCATACAAATTGTGTTAAAAATTGCAGTAACATGCTTCACAATTCAAATTTTCTACTTTACTTGTAGTCCCTATTTAATAGGGAATATATTCCCTATTTAATATATTAAATAGGGAATAAGTCTTACATTTAGAAAGAATTACTGATAAACAAATCATGGTGCAATACTTACTGGCACCTTTGAAAAATAAAATAAATACGTATAATCTAAAGTGTTCTTTAGTTTGTAACTCATTAATTCCTGATTTATTGAAACGTAAATATGACTTGACATGGAGGCTCATGTCGTCTGGCCACTCTCTAAAACAACGATCAATAAAAACCATAACAATTGGCACATGTGTGTTTATCTTTTATGGTCTTGAAATGGATACAAGAAAATAACTACTAATTTAAAGTTTTATACATTTACAGTTGGAGCAATATCTAAAAAGCAAAACAGACAACAACGAAGACAAACTGGGACAAGCGTGGGTGGACAAAACCCTGAATTCATCCTGCCAAATGAAATGAACACTAAAATTGTGATGAGCTTGATCAAAGATAAGTATGTCAAAGCAATTATTATTAATTACTACAAGCAAAATGTTGAAAATGCTCATATTTATGACATAATGACATTGTAGGAGAACAAAACCTATGGGGCTTAGATGGAGGCATTGGGATTTTTACATTACCCTTTACATAAAATATAAAATTTTTAATTTGTGTGCTTGTTTGTTTTGTTGATAATATGGAAAACTATTGTGGTGTGGGAACACTGAAGATTAGTTAAATAGAGACAACACAGAAGAATCACAATAAAATTTGCATTTTCAAAAAACACATTTAAACTCATATAACCATAGTTGCTATTTACGGTCTCATCAAAAAAATCCTTGCTTTGTCCTGGTTGCAGTTCACTTTATTGCTTACTTTTTTAGTGGAAATCCCTTATGATGCTGTGGGTGCAGCTCAGTTATCCTCCTTTTGATATGCTGCTTTGAATTGGCGACCCTCAGCATACATTTTGATACTTCCAACTCTATGCGATATATTTTTTCTTCAAACTAATTTGCTAACTTTTTAACTACTGTCAAAATATATTATTTTTTAAATACAGAAAATCTTGAACATTGTGATTAAGGGTAAGATAAGGTCTTTAAGGAATTTCCAGGGTTTGCTGATAAAAGAACTGCTGCAAAAAAATTAAGGTCTTTGTGATATTGAGTCTCCAAGGGAACCATTAGATAATATCTCCATGCCAACCAGTCATTTTGGAGGCTTGCCAGAAAATAAAACCATGCCGTCACAAACGTGAAGTTGTTAAACACCACTAGTACTTTTTGTTGCATGTGTCCTGTCCTCGTAGCTCAGGTAGTTGGTGTGGAGGGTCTGGTTGCCTTTACTCTGTGGGGGCAGATTTGTTCTGCAAGAGGAGGGATAATGAAACATTCCCTATGTTGCATAATTGACTTCATTCAGTAACTTTGAACAGTAAACCGCAGACAAAATAAATACTAAATTGGCAGGAGAGATAAAGAGTTATATCTAAAATTGTTGAGGTAGCTTCTGTGAATTTCACTGTATCCACAGGCTTTGGTAAGATGATATCTAAATTAAGGTTTTTTTTTTTTTACCAAAGCAGAGGCAGTGATGCATGTTTAAATGTCCTATGTATAAGGAAACTGAAAAGGATTCATACAATCTTTCAGCTGGACAATTATTTAAAACATACGTCCAAATCAACCTGAAAATGAATAATGGGAGAGAACATCAACATTTTACTTTGACTGTCTCTGTCCCTGAACCTAAATCTCATTTAAAACGATGTTACATTTGGGCAAGTTTAAGCTGCTTGCATTTGTCTCTTGCTGTTCTTTTATACTTTCACTTGATCAAACTTTTGGGTCAAACTAATACCAAACCTTTGTATTCTGGGTTGGTCAATAGCTTTCAGCAGGAGAAAAAAAAAAGAAAACAATAAATAAGAACCTTCAAACTAACTAGATTTTGTTTACTTGTCTTTGTAATTCTGGGCAAATCCGCTGCTACAAAACATGAACTTTTTACACCTGATGCATTCAGCAGTAGTATCAGAAGGAGCCCTTACTCCTGCAGGAATTTTATATTATAAATAGAATTTTTTTTTTTGTATACCCAAAATGCTGAATATTGTGTACACACAAAACTACATTTGTGTCAGTCGCACATATATTTCAAAGAAGGGATAAAGAAGTAGAAAGAAAATGCAGACAGAGTCACTGCCATGCTGTTGATACAGGTTAGGTCTTGAATCTTTGCATTAAAGAATATAGTATTCAAGGCATGTTTCAAAGTGAAGCATGCCAGAGGAAGAGATTGCAGCTCAAGCAAGAGAATAAGTGTAGGAAAGTTACACTTTTGGCATCTGTACAGCATTTGGCATGCTGCTTTGTGCATTTCACCTACCAAAGTTGAGACGGTAAACTTGCTTCAAGAGTTACTTCCATGCCAGATGATGGTGTTTGATAGCTGTGTGAGAGTGAAACTAATGAATTAGAGAACACAGGGTGTGCAGAGTGCATGCAGGTCTACGGGGAGCTCAGTCAGCCAAGGGTAACGGAGAAGACGGGAAGCCCACCTTGAATTTCAACACGCATTCCCGCATCCAAATCAATAACCTCACCGCCCTTAAACGCTGAACTACGCAAAAGTGTGCACATTACGGTCAGCCGCTTAAACATATATACACGCATGCACTGAGCAGGATTTCAACAGGGAATATTCCATGTAAATACTCCAGGTTGTAGACCAAATATCATTACATAGTTCAAAGAAGAACTTGGAGTTACTCTATCTTACCTTTCATTCTTTTGGTAACCAAACCTCTCCTATTTCCTATCTTGTGTCCAAAGTATGCAGATAATTTTAGGAGGAGTTCCAGATGGACATTAGTGGAAACATGTGTTTGAATCAGCCATCCAAACACTATCAATCCCACAATCAGAACATTTTGAGCTTCCTCTGTGATTGCTTCTTGTTTAACTGAGATGCTTCATCTCTACTTCTTTTAACTTTGGCTCAGAGTTGGGCTGAGAGGAAATCAGGCGAATTTAAAAGAGAAGGTTAGACGATGAAGTTGAGTTATCTTGGGGAAAATTATATTTGTCAATTTAGTGCTTTCATAATAACGAAATTGGCGCTACTGGCTATTTTGTATCTTGCAGACTGTTCTCTACTCCCTTTTCATGCTACATAGCAACCTATCAGCCTGAGTGGGATTAACTGATCCTGATAGCAGTACAAAGTGGTATGTGCTGGCAGAGATTAGCATTTTGGTGAAAATTCTCACTCATCCAGGTAACAGTAATCCTCAGGTGTCAAATGAAAGCCAACTGGAGCAGCAGATCTTGAGGTTTTTTTTTTTGCTTGTGACCCACTTTTCAAACTGTCATCTTTCTGTGATTTAAATCACTGTAAGCCATATTTACACATTTTCAAAACAGAGACTCTGTGAACTAAAAGCCATGAATGACAATTCCGTCCTTACATCAGTGCATAACTTTATATGTGAGATCAATTAAAATTGTCATATTAAATAAGTTGGTGGAAAATCATAATTCACAAAAATAAAGGTTTTCAAACATATATCTCTGCAAATTTGATCTCTGTAATGTATTTCACTTTAATAAAATTCCTTAATTAAGCAGGCTTAAATGGGTTTTTCAATAATATTCCAATTTATTGAATTGGTCTGTATAAGAGAAAACTTCCATTCAAATATATATTCTATTGCCAATATAACTATTGGTTTTTCACTTCTAAAACAGATTTGGTTTTACTTGTGTAAAAATGAGAACCACTTGTACACAAGTGATTCTCAAACCTACCAAAAAGAATACGTGTAAACAGGCAGAAATTATTTGTTTTACTACCAAAAGTACAGGAAAAATCTGCGTCTGATAACACTGAACTATTGAACTCTTGATCTGGACAATTCTTCATGGACCATGGGAACAAGTTTTGTCCCTTTATCCACTCGTTATTATTAACAGTCAATATTATTCTAATGGTGTGGGATTTTTAAAAGGTTAAAGATTTGGTTAAAAATTAAAAACTGACTGCATTTATCTTTCCTACTTAAATGTACTTTGTACTCTCTGCACTCTTGTTCCGATGGGTCCTCATTGAAGCCCCTTCAAACGGACAGACGTTAATTCAGCAGTAGGTACGTTCACCTTCCAGCAGGATAGTGATCCTAAAGATAAAGCCAGAACTGCAATACAATAGTTCAGACCAAAGGATAATAATGTGTTAGAATGGCCTGATCAAATTCCAGGCCTGAATCCAATTGGGAATCTAAGGCAATACTTGAAATTTGATATTCACATAAACTCTCCATCCAAGTTGACTGACTTTGTCCTATATTGCTAAGAAAGAATGGGCAAAAATATTCAGTCTCTAAATATTCGAAACTGGTAGGAAATTACCCTAAAGGATTGCAGCCACACATACAGCCAAACATATTTTATGCATTGACACAGGAGGGCTAGATACAAATACACATCACATTTACCTATTTTTATTTTGAAGGAGAAAAAAAAAAAAAGTATGATGTACATCCACAATTTCAAATGTCCTATGATAGACTGTCGATCTGTCCAGCACTCATCCAATGACTACTGAAGATTGTCACAGCCACACCCTGCATCCTTTGGATAAGCACATGGAGTCAATGAATGGGATTTTAAACGCGCTGTTTTGTGTTGGTCTATCACATAAAATCTCATGTGAAAACGCTGAAGTGTATGTTTGAAACATGACAAAATTTTTAAAAGTTAAGAGGTATCACCTTTTCCTTTCTATTTAAGAGGGGCGCTGTAGTTTCACATTTCATGCGATTTCTTGTAGCTCAAATAACATAAACTTACATTTATGTGTTTTCAATTGTTTAAATTAAGAACATCAAATATAGTTTAAGCCAAACTGCTTCCAGAATTTAATCCCAAGTAAGAAGAATCGACCAATCACAGCTTGGGTCGCGTCTGATTCAGTCTGTATGTCACTGGCAGACCACACACACCCCTGATTCTCCTCTCACTCATTCAGCACTCCATGAAAAGACAGTAAAGGACACAGGAAAGTCACTGCAATCAGCAAGGTCTGCATGCTCATGAATTTATGAACACACACACACCCAGACAAACAAACACACAAACAAATGTCCCTCCTCTGCTTTATGCAGCTGATATTTGTAGGTGACACTGAAAACGGTGAGAAGCAAAAAAAAAAAATGTTTGATTAGCTGAAATCTTAACCTTTTTCATGCAGGATATGTAAATTTAACATTTTATATTTTAAAAACAGGCACTTTCTCACTCCCTCTGTTTATCCATCCAAACAACCTGACCAACCTTGTAAAGGAGCCTGATTTGTCTCTGGAAACCGTTTCCTCCACTGACTCGTAAATTATAACATTTATCAACCTAAAACAACCATTTCCTCTAAAATGTGAATTGATCGTCCGTTAATGTCATTGTTGTTTGGATGCCAAGAAAATAAAATTTTTCAGCAAGAAATTGTAAAAAAAAAAAAAAACTAAGATTGTTTAAAGTAATTCTAACAGTTAGTCAAATTGTTTGAAAAGATGAATGAACCAGACATGGAGTCATATTTTTTCCCAATAGCTTAGTTGATTTCTTTGATTTTTTTTTTTTTCATTATATCACTTAAGGAAGCAGTGTGTTTCAGATGCTGCCCTAAGCTGTTTAAAGGTACGTTCATCTTAGTGTATGTAAACTTCTGTTTTATAAAACAGTAATGGCATTTAGTAAATGTAGATCATTTTGGAGATCTTACTGGCCTAAAACTGGAAAGGTTTGATCTGATTTAATCTCAGACAATGTATGAAAAAGGGTATCCTTTAAATGCTGTATGTAAATCCTGAACTTCAACTGTTCTCCTTTTCACGACAGCCCGCCCAAGAGTTACGAGGTGGTGACAGGATGGACTGACGAATATTAAAACTTGTCAGCAGAAACTCATGCACACTCTTTTAAACATTTATATTCACTGCAAATACGTCTCGGAGTCAAAAGGGAATGTGGATCCTTGCTGAGTTGCCAAGCCCTACAAAGGATGTCTCCTCAACAGCTGTATGAACACATAAAGCACTTGTTACACACACACACACACCCCATCCATACATGTATATATGTGACCCATTAAAGGGCAAGACTAATCTCTCCAGACATCCCCTCCTTTTTCTCACTTCCTCTGGTGAAACTAAAAGAAAAACCTCAATAAATCACACAAGTACAAAAAGATACCCCATGTTAGCCTCCTGTGCTCTTTCCTTGATCTTTTGCTGGAAAACAGAGAAACGTGAATGAGTGAAAAGACATGGCCAGTGTTAGCTCCTCCCCTACACATGTAGTCCATCAGTCGAAACTGTCATTCACTCCCATTGACAGACATTTCCCCATTCGTAGTGTGCAATGTTTTTCTCCAAGTCACATGTGCGTTCTCTGCATTGCTTGGCAGACGACAAAAAGCATTGCACTAAAAAACAAATCTGTGACCTCTTGAAAGAGCTCACTGCGGTTCCATGCGGCTGAATTCTTGATGAAATGTTATTTGCATTGTTGGGGAACTGGGGGAGGCACCTCTGTGTGGTCTGTTAAAGGCAGCCAGAAAACACACCACACACTTAGAGCCAATCTCGAGCAAAGAGTCTGCAGTGCAACCGATTGCAATCAATTAGCTGAAACATCTGTGCATGGATGGGCTTCGGTTTGTACGTCTGTATAAAAGTGGGTGTGTGTAAATCATCACTGATTTCAAGCAAGAAACTGTACTTTCCTCCGTTTCCTCCCTGCTGTGTCTCATTGTTGGCCCAGACTGAGATGGAGTTTCTTCTTCCAGGCCTGGTGTTCCCACAGAAACACACACACACACTCCTAAGAGTTTGAGCCATTACTGCAGAGGAAAGAATGGCACTGCACTATTGACATGTGGGTTAGATTAGGCCTGCCTGGCCTTATAAACTTTGTTCTCTTCCAGAGACAGAGAGAAACAGAAAGTAAGTAGGCTCAAGGTCCAAACTAATATGTGGTAGAAAGTAGAATGATTGGGTAGAGAGATTGAATTACATTGCAGAAAAATAAATGGTGTGTAAATGTGAAGACCCTTTTACAAACAATAATGCCTTTAAAAACAAACAAACAAACAAAAAAAAAACTACTGGATATAAATGGACACTTTGTAATTCAGGTCAGTTTGCACTCTTAGAAAAAATATATTTTAATATGATAATTTTTCTCACATTTATGCAGTTCCAAACAATTATTTGCACTCACTGGACTTCAGAATTTTTAGGCATACATTCAGACATTGTGTGATGGATTAACAACAATTTTGATGTAGCAACAAAACGAATCGCAAAAAGAGCAACGTGTATTTTGTATTTAGCCCCCCTGAATAAGCAATATTGAACCATAAGGGGATGGTGTGTTCGGGTGCAGTGTCAGTTTTCTGGCACAACTTGGCTCTCATCTGACTAGAGCACTTTCTTTCACATCTTTCTTCTAACAGTTGTTGTATCAGCAGATTGTCCCACCTGAGCTGTGGTTCTATACAACTCCTTCAAAGTTACCCTGGGTAACTTCTAAGTTGCTTCTAATTAATGCTCTGCTTGCTGTCATAGCTGACATCTCTAGGTAGGTTTGCAGCCGTCCCACTTGTTCCATTTTCAAATGACTGACTGAACAGTGTTACATGAGATGTAAAAAAATGTGGGATGTTGTGATATTGTTTCATAAACTAACCTTGTTTTAAACTTCTCCACAACTTTATCTCTGACTTGACTTCTAAAACTTTATCCCCAACATGTCTCAGTCATTGGTCTCATATACTGTGGCTTAAATTGAGCTAAACAAAAATGTTTTCACCTGAGCTTCATTTGGACCAACATTAAGTTAACCAATGAAGTAATGTGATGTAATGAACCGAAGCTACTGACTGCATCATGAATGCTCTGTATTTTTCAGCATTTCAGTGATAAAAAGCATAATGTATGTTTTTGATAATAATTTGATCTATTTTCGAAGTACATACCTAAAAGGTCAGGTCTCCTTTATGTTGACACAACAAGAGGGATGATTCGTGGTGGTTTCCAATGGGCTTAACCTGCTCTAACAAATAAAAAGCACGATGGTATGCTTACAAGCTGGTAGATAAAGAGAGACAGAATTTCACTGCTATTCGCTTGTTTGCTGTAAGCCCCATTGAAGGCCTGTAAATACATTATAAACCCCAGACACATGCTGTTAAATCAAAAGACAGCTGTCTGGATTTATGAGAAGTCTGCGAGCACTGGCAATATCAGATGAAAATTAAATTTTCCTGTGGATGTAAATATTACAGCTGTCAGAAAATATTGGAATTACAGAGAGGAGGTGGTGTTTTGGTCTTAACACCTTTCCACAATAACAATCGGTACAAAGCCAGTGACACTGGAGAGCTTAGTGCTTTGTTCTGACCCCTGAATTTTTTATGATACATTTATAAAAACCGTGACTGGCTGATGCTTTCTATTACACAAAAAATGACATGGTGGAATCTGTGGTATCTAGTTTTGTATGTCAGAGTTAAGTGGGGGTCAGGCTTAATGCTTTAAAACAGCGATTTTCAGGATCCTGTCAGATCTCCCTTGAAAAGAGACTTTTAATCTCCTGGTTAAAACAATTAAATGAATGAGTAAATAAATAGATAAATATGAGAAGTTACTATATTTTTTACCTAAGAAGTCCAAGAATACGTCCAAATTATCAATAGAATGTAAATAAACTTTGGGATGGCCTAACTAAGCCATGAACTGTATATTATCTTATGTGCCTACATTCTGAAAAACAAGGTTGCTAATTCCATCATCTGACTCCTACACAACATTTGCTTGATGACTTCTGAGTAATTGTACTGTAATCTGGTCAATGAGGAAATTCAATCTGGAATTGACTGTTTGGAATGGATTGGATTTCCAGCTAGCTGGTCACCAGTCAGGTCCAATTAAAGTGAAAATCTATGGATAAGCTGAACTCCTCTTCAGTTAAAATAATAAATGAGTAAAATAAACATCAGCAAACAAAATTGTTTACTTTGTCTAGCATTAAGTCCTAAAAATATCATAAGTGACAAACATGCGTTTCTTCACCTTTAGGTCAGAGCTAAATGTAGATTCAAATCAGACAGGCAGGTTGACAGATAAACCTGTGGTCATGCATTTCAAGCAGGTGAAAAGGCAGACAGAAATATTCAGACAAGTAAGCTTGACAGTAGTGGGGTTTTTTCTTCTTAATCCTTCAATTATTTGCAAAATAAAAGAGGACAGTGAATCTTGCATATGTTTTTACTTGGACCATTTCCTTTCGCCCCTTCCTCCAACCTTTATCCCTGGGGCGAGGTCTGGCCCTCGACAACTCCACTTAAAATGAGCCTCTGGCCCCCTTCACAGTGCACCTTCATCCTCCTGTATATGTGGGTACATGAGTATTAGTCTTCAAAGTCAAGTGTCTTATTATGTGTGGAATTAATGATAATCCTTCCTAGTGCTCCTGTGCTACATAAGCCCCTCCAGCTGCTTTTTACCTTTTACCTCCAGAGCAACACACATCCCCCAGAGCCTCACCTTACCTAAAGGGCCTGTGGAAATGCGAGACAGACAGACAGCTCAGACACAGAGAGAGAGAGAATGATAGAGAGATGTTAAAACCAGTTGGACAGAGCAGAAGTTATGAAAAGGTTTCTTTAAATAGGCAGAGGGTCAGTGTCTCCCAGCACAGCAGTGCAACTCTCGCACTCTCTGCGTGTGTCTTTGCAAACATCCAGCTCGAGTTAAACACCTCTTTTCTCACTTTTTGACCTTCCTTCCTCTTTTCCCATTTCAATACCTCAACATGCTGACGTTTATCGTTTCTAATCACCTCTTAAGATGATCCAGAGCGAATCCCAAATAAACACCATAAATAATCTATGCTCGTTTCCAATTCCTACTTAAAACTAATAAGTCTAAAATTATGTGTTCATGCGTTTAGATGCTCAGCAGTGAGCATGCTCCACCTGCAACATTTACACACAGAAAAACACACACAACATTCCTGTAATAATTTTCTACATTTTTATGTTTACTTTGCATTTGCATGCATCTCTGCTTGGAATGTTTTTATGAAAAACAATGGCAAAGCCTTTGGAATGGGTTCTAAAAATGATTTTCTGAAATCTGGTTTGAAAGGGGCCCCGCTAAGTGCGACCAGCATCTGCGCCATGTCACAAATTGAAACATGTGGAAAGCTGTTATGTTGTGCAGGTAACTGTGTGTGTTCTCCATTCATAAATGGCATTCATGGCATGTTTTGACTCATTAAATGCCCAAATGATTTAACAAATAACATCTACTGGCACAAGAAGCCTTCCGAATCAACTAGCTGGCACAAACTTTGAGTTTTAGACGTCAGCGCTAAATGTTTTTCTAATTTGTCCTACCTCATCCAATTAAACAGCCTCCCACTGGTTTGTGCACACTAGAGTGGAGTTAAAGGAAGTTTGTTTCATAATTTAAAGAGGAAAGTGACTGTATAAACAGCAGTGTAAAATTCTGGTAGATTTCAACTCCTACACTGTGCTGCGACAGTATTGTTGAACTTTTTCTTATTACAAGTTACTACATAAACTTTATTGTGATAAGTCAGAACAAATTTCTGTATAATTGTGATGTGAAATATATATAAAATGTGGTGTGCACTTTGGTTTAGCTCAACTTACCCTGATAAACCTAAATACTAAGTGCAACCAGTTGACTTCAATTCCAACTAAATCCAGTCGTTGTGTTAAGGCCGCAGGGGTTTGCGATAGAGAACATTAGAGAAAAAAGCAGCATAGCTGAATGCAAGATGGCCACCTACCTGAACTGACTGGTCTGGGCTTAATGGAAGAGTGGGAAGAAGGAAACTTTGCTAAAAGAACACCATTAGATGTCCAATGCACCCTGATCTTGAACCAATAAGAGAAATTACTGTTTGCACACATCGTCCATTCAATCTGACTGAGCTACAGCTATTTTACAAAGAAGAAAAAGCAAAATTATTCTTAGAGACACTTCATAAGACTATTTCACAAAGTATTGAGTTGTAGGCTGAATATTAATGTAAGCCACCCCTTTCCAATGTCTTTGTAAAATTTGTGAAAACCATGTTTTTTCCTTCCTCTTCACAAGTAAGCATTACACTTTGTTGGTCTGTCTCATATAATCCAGATTAATTATATCGAAGTTTGTGGCTGCAACATGGCAAAATATGAAAAAGCCGAGGAGGTATGAATATTTTTAGTTATTGCCATATTTTGAGCCATTAACCGCAGAAATAATTTCACCTATCGGAAGTATTAACTTTAAAAAAAACATTCTCCATTTGTTAACGGACTCAAAGTTTTATTTTTCAGACATACATTCCTGCATTTCTTCTGTTTAACAGAGCATTCTGTCTTGCTATGTTAAACAGAATGCCTACTGATTTGTACACATTACAGGAGAGTTAAATTGCAACTATTTCTAAATTCTAGGAGGAATGTGACATAAAACAATCCATACAGTATGATGCCTTGTGTTTAAAATTAGATTCAAAATAGGAAAATGCAATAGGAAACATGTGTCTAAGTCAGTTGAGTGAACAATGGGTAGGCAGCCAAGTTAGCACACTGAGCCAATTTAATTGCCAGTGTGAACAATAAAACCCAAGTAATACCAGCTAATCCAGTTTATATTAAATATGTGAGGTGGTTTTTTTATTGCATATGGAGAACTGTGTCTAATCCTCAAAAACACACACAGACACCCGCACACAAGCATGGAGTGAACCTCATATGATGATTGATTTTAAAGAAGCTTCATTTGCCATTTCCATCAAACTTGGAAAAGTTTAAGCAATAAAACTAAAGTATTCATACCCACAGTTTTTTTCCATGTTTTGACACATTAACCACAAATTAAAATGTATTTTTAGGATTTTATATAAACAGGCCAACACAAAGTAGTGCATAGCTATAAAGTAGAAGATTTCCCCCCACCCCCCCCATTCTTCTTTACTCAAGGTCTGTCAGACTGGTAATAACCATCTATAGACATCCACTAATAAAAACCTGCCACAGATTAAGACAGAACTTTGACTGGGTCATTGAAACACACAAACATGCTTTCATCTACAACCATTATAGTTCTGTCTGGAAGCTGAACCTCCATCTCAAGTCATTTACGGCCTCTAACATTTTATTCCATAATTATATTTAGTTCTATTCATTTTCTGAGTATCCTCTCTGGTGCTGTTGCAGAAAGTATACCCACAGCATGATGCTGCAAGAAAATTGCACTTCTTATGTTTCTTTCAACATTTTAATAAAAGGTAAGAGTTGGGCACATAATTGTCCTATTGACCTATTCTCTCATCTAAGCTAAGGATCTTTGTGGCTCCCTCTGGCCTCCTGGCTGCTGCTCTGATTTGCGATCTCCATGTCGAGCCTTGGAAGGCCATGTAATCGTAGGTGTGCAGTTATTCCATATGCCTTCCATTTTCAAAACGTGGACTGATCACGATTATGTGAGATGTTCTAAATTTGGGATATTTTAGAACTTAGCAATGGTTTGAATTGGCTCTACGCCTTTAGTCCTGACAACAGCCTGTGGTGTGTTCTTTGGTCTTCATGATGCTGTTTGTTCACTAATGTTCTCTAACAAACGTCTGACTTCTTCACACAAGATTAATTTCCACATTGCCCTTTATCAGAGTATAGGGTCAGAATGCAAATGCACCCCACTCTACAGATTTTCATTTGGCAAACCTTTTCTAAAAGTATCATTTTAATTCTACTTACATTTATACACAACTTTGTAGTGGTCTATCACATAAAATATATTTGTAATGTGAGAAAATGTGAAAATGTTCAAGGGTTATGAATGCTTTTACAAGGTACTGCGGCAGGAATAGAGGTCCGAAATAACATGATCTATTTCTCATCAGCAATTTTAAATAAATGTTTGTTATTTATTCAGCAAGTTTGTGCTGACAAACTTCAACAAACTGGATGGTGTGTTTGGACTTGCCAACACTGTAAAACGGAGGGAAATTAAAAAAGTGTAGCTACTGTGGTGCTCTCCTGAAATACGTAACAGGATCCAGATGCGCTCTTGCACATTTAGGCACACACAGACACCTCTGAGTAGCCTTTATAAAGGCTGTTTGGACTGAGTGCGACCGAAGTGTTAAAAGTTCCTCTGGGCTGCTGCAGAAGGAGCGGTGGGACCACCAGCCTCAGCGCTAAGCTGCTGCTGCTGGTGGTTTCCTGACTGCTCAGTACACACCCAGTCAGAATTGAAGGTAGACATTATTGTTATGCCATTCACATGATTGCATGCATTATTTCTAGACAGGTGTGCTTTAAGTGCTAAAAACTCACATTAAATTTAATTAAATTGAAGTACTTTATTGTCCTTTAGTGGTAATTCATATACAACAGAGAGCACAAAGTCTACACACAAGAACCAATACTCAACTGTTCTACACCCCATAAAAAAAACATTTACAAAATTACTAACCCCAGGCTAGATGCAATTTCTCTAAAATAATTTCAAATTCAACAGCTAAAGGAGTAAAAGACATCAAGTACTGGTTTATTCTTGCCCCTTGCACATCAGTAAATCTCCTTTCTGATGGTAGAATCCTGAACTCAGTGTGCAGAGGACACCAAGGGTCTTTAAGGATCTGTGCTGCCCTCTTAGTGACTCTTGTTCTGAAGACCTGACTAAGGTCTCTCAAAGAAGCACCAGTGATCTTTTTACATACCTTAACGAAGCTCCATTTACAATGCTATGGTTGCCTAAAGGAAAAATAAATATTTTGTTCCTATCAACATTTCTTAAGCAAATCTTGAAGTATTTAGCATTGGCATTAAGCATTAGAAATGGTTTGACATGTGGCTGTTTATTCTGTCAGTGTGCATTAGAATAGTATTTCTTCTTCTACGTCTACAGACAGCATGTAGCATCGTCAATACTGGTTGACATGACAGATCATCAATCATTATTTCCTCCTCCTTCAAACTTTCTGCCATGATTTCAGCTGTGTTTATTATACTTTTGTAAACCATGACGTCTACTGACGTCGGCTTGATGTGCTTTGTGGACCTTGGAGGGTGTTTGCAAAAACGAATGTCACAAAAGCACATATCAACTTGACTTCACCCAGACGATGATGCACCTTCTAGCCTCAAAAGTTAGTTTATTGTCCAGAACTTATAATGGCTAATATTCTCTTCCACTGTACCAGAGTTGGTACATTTGTGTGCTGGTTTCTTCAAAGATTTGTCAACAGCTCTTCTGTTACAGAAACCTCCATCTGCAAATGTAAGTTGCTGCACCACTGAAAGAAATGTTCAAAAACTAAACTCACCTCCTTGTTCTGCAAAAGGCCAACAATTACAGTTATAATAAATCTCAACTAGCTATGTCTGAATCGTGTTAATGTAAATCATAAGCAGAATGGGTGACAACACAAACCTCTGAGGAGAGTCATTTGAGCACGTAAGTGACTTAAAAATGGTGCCAAAGACATACAGAGAGATCAGTCAGGATGCTGAGTTAGATGTGGTTGAAGGCTGGAAAGAAGTCAAAACACAGACAAGCATGAGTTTTCATGCCTTCTAGATGCTATAGGAAAAGATACAACAATTTTGCAGTGGCATCCTCAAACCCTTTCTTTCCCTAGAAAGCGAACTAAATGCAGTTTAGCTCTGCAACATTTCCAATAGTTCCCTCTTCTCTGTCTGTTCAATGAATTTGTGCAAAATTAGTTTCTCTCTTCTACAAGAAATAGGCCTGTCGCAATAAATTGATTAATCGCACAATAAATTAAAATTATCAACCTCATTTTAATTATTGACTTTGTTTCTTCAGCCTTTTTCTGTTTTTTTTTTTTTTTTATTCAAGTACATTTTTTGTTAATGGAGACTGAGAATCCCTTTTGTTTTTGTTTGTTTATCAGTTCCAGTGTTAAGTGTTCTTTTGAAAACAAAGTGCATCTATCTTTGGCAGGAAATCGCATACATTATTACATCATTTCCATTACAACAGTGTAAAAAGGTCTTCAAACAATGTTATCGTTTATTGCAATAATTTTCAGCAAAATTTGTTATCGTGACAGGCCTAGCAAGAACTCAATCAGACTTGAGGTCAAAGAACCCTTTTTAGTAATATGAATGCCAAACAATTCTCCACACTTTGTGAGAATAACCCCTTCTAAGTAAATCTTGAACATTAATTTTATACCTAATTTTCACCATCTTTATTTTCTTTTGAGCAATCAAGTATTGATTCATATCTCCTTGTTTCAAACCCAATGCTTTTCTGACTCAATGCAGCTTTAATGACTTTGTTGGTACTGTAATAATTTTGCAGGGGGAATATGGCAGTTTCACAAAAAAATAATGTAACGACGCAGTCAAAGTCAACTTATCCAAATTATTAAGAATCTTGAAATGCTTTCCAGATTGTGCTGTAGAAACTACTAATGAACACTTTGATAGGTTCTTCTGTCCACACAGCAATTTCATTGCGCACTGTTTTTTTTCTCTGGTAGTCCGGAGCAAGAACACATTTATGTTCCAAAGAGCCCCCTGGATGCATTATATGCGATTCTCTAATAGTGCCATAGTATTTGTCCATGTTTTGTTTAACATACTGATAAAAGAGTATGTTAAACAAGTATGTATTATTTCTTGTTCGTCAGGCAACAAGAAATAAAATGTCCTATTAAAAATGTGGAAGAATGTTTTACAAGTTCTGCAAGAGCAGCTGCTGTGTTTGCCATATTTACCCTGGGAGGAATGTACACCACAGTTTTGAATATCTGTGGCATTTCTTTCAAGAGGAAAAAAAAGAGACTAACAGAAACACAACAGAGTTCATCGGCAGGGGAGCTGCAAGACTTCCTTGAGCTGACATTGGTATATTATTGTGAGTTGCCAGAAACCCCACACCCACTCCTTGCGATTTAACAGTAAGCTGTCCATCTCAATTAAGCCAAATTGGTTGGCCATATCTATCAGTCTCACAGTCCTGGCTCTGATCATCAGCTGTCAACCAAGTCTCCGTCAGGGCAATCATACAAATATTGTTAGTCTGATGAGAACTTTACTTGTGCTTGGATCTCGTCGCTTTTACTCAGGAGAGATTGAGAGTTTATAAGAATGACAGATGGGAGTGGTAGGCGGCGCTCTGAAACTGCTCAGCAATCTTGGCTGCCATCTTAAAGTCTTTGCGTTATTATTGTGACCCAGTCTGGACATAATCATTGTTCTCCTCAGGGCACAGTGGGCTGAATGCTGTTGGTCACGCTCCGTCCACTAGACTGCAGTCTTTCATCATCATCTCCACAGCGACAGCGCCTTAAGTCACCGTGACAATGAATACCACCTGGGCCTGTGACACTTGCTGCCTTCACCATGCTCTACATTCAATCACATGTGTCTAACTGCCCTCCAAAGCACCTTATATCTGTGTGCTCTCTAATCAGCCTCCTGGCCTCTGTCCCCCAGTTAATCACTTCCAAACCCACCATGAAAGTCACAGTTGTAAATTCACACACTTTTCATGGATTCTCTGTGAATAAATGCAAAGCTCGGGTAATTTGCATCAGGAAACTGGAGATCTACTCTGGAAAAGTGTTTTCATTCAAAAAATATTTCTCCAAGTCTTTCATTTAATGGTGCAAATAACAGAAACCTATCAGCAATCGCAATTTTGCATGTTTTCCATTTCCCTTCGGACCATTAAGCATACATTTAAACCCACGATTTAAGTGCATAAAGTGTTTTGGTGTTTAATCCTATGAGATTCCCAAGCAATTACAAATTATTTAGGCAAAAACACACACACACACACAAATCAAGCCAGGCCTTTTAGACCCATTTAGGTGTTGGGGTTTACTTTCCTGTTGTCAACCCAACCATGAATGTATGAAAATAAATATCATCTTAATACAGTAAGGCACTGGATTACATTGACATTAATGATTTTGGGGTATGTATTATTTGAGCAAATGTCTACAGCCCAATTGTAATCCCCCACATTTTAATATATACAAGAGCCCACATTTAGTCAACATGCTCAGAAAGTACCCTACTGCCATCGTGTGGCTCCACCTATACTTGGCTTACCATTTCTTTATCAAATTGGACAGTCAAAAATTCATCACATACTGTTTTTCTAATGGACTGCTTTACGTTTTTCTTTAAAAAGCCATATGTTATCCAAATAACAAGATAAGAGCTGTCATAAATATTTAAGCAACAATTCAATACATCAGCCAAGAAGTTAAGCCTTGGGTACATATGAATCTTCCAAATAAAAAGCAATCTTAAGCATTAAAAGTACAATATGTAACTTTTATTTAAAAAATATGGGTTTTTTTAACCATATCATGGCAGTATGTTATACAGAAGCTATAGTTCCGTCAAGCCGAAGGGCAATAAACAACCAGAATGAAGTTAACTAACAATATTTATTGTTACACATAAGAGGATTCCCCGCTAACTTTATCCGTTCGTTGTCAACCCGATAATGTCCGACACGAATTTAACCACGTCATAAACCAGTACAATGGTACTGGTACTGGTACAATGCGGACAAACCCGCATAAACCAGTACAATGCCCAGGTAAGGCTACCACCGGAACACCATTAACAATGCAGCCCTGTATAAAAACACCACATCAGCACAACTTACTTAAGAGAATCACTTTAAAATAGTTTTCCTCCAACCTACCACAGCCAGCAAACAGCATGGGTCCAACACATACCTGGTCTCACCACACGGGAAATTAACACTTGGCCACCACCCTTTCAGCTTCCCTTTCATGGAGGCTCAGGATGTGGAGAGAGCGACACCTAATGGTGCCACCTGTTACAGATAGTTGGTGAAAACATCGATATTCTCCACCTCCTCACTGAGCTATCATTGCAGTCTGAAGAAATGGACTGCTGCCGACCAAAAACAACCAATCACAGCCAGAAGGAAAGTTTAAATGCTGTCACTAAACGTCACATATTTTATGCTAAATGTGCTAATGGGAGAAATGACTTACCGTTACAGGAAAACCGTTTATCCGCCGTAATTGATGGCCTTGCTAACTAGCCTAGCATTCACGACAAGATCTGCTGATAGGACTCTTGGGAGAAATGGGACAAGAGTCCAGCAAACTATTGTGAGCAGCTTGTTGGAAAATACCAACAAGCTGCAACAGCAACCTCAGCAACTGGTCTCATGTTTTTTGCAGGTTTAATTATGAGCAGGTTCTCTGTCCATGCTGAAGAGAAGCCCCCCTATGTCACGATGCTGTCACTATTTTGTGCCACAGTGTCAATTATGCATCCGGGGTTTTCGCAGAAGCTGTACTTATATGGAGACGAACACAGCCGGACTGTTTTGTTTGTTTTACTAATATTTACTTTGTGGCTAAAATGTGTTATTTGCTCTGGACCAGTGCTTCCCAAATCCAGTCCTTAGGCCCCCCTGCTTTGCTTGTTTTAGATGTACCTCTATTCCAGAGCAGCTGATTCAAATGATTGCATAACCATCAAGTGCTGCAGAAGCCTGTTAAT